>JACRUU010000015.1:27159271-27234271 GCA_030449085.1 Kryptopterus vitreolus | reverse complement strand
TTGCTATCAGACCCCCTCTAGACAGCTCATCTGTTTTAATGGCATGCTAAAATGTCTCCAAAACAAAGTTGAGCGATTAAAGCAGTGCACTTTTAAAAACTGTTCACTCTTTGGGTCACCATCTGGAAGAGGCCCAATGTGGAGATGTGGTAAGGTTAAGTGTGAGACTCTGACTCTGACTGATGTGTGAGACAGTGCCAATTTGCTGAGGGATGGCATCAGGTCAAAAGGGGTGGCAATTCACACCACAACAGGGCAAACATTACATAGCTAATGTGAGAAATTTCCACAGGGTTGGTCATCTCTCTTGAGGAACGGGGGTTGAATGTACTAGACCTTACATCATCTTAGAGAACTTTCACTCAAGTGGTGAAAGCCACCATGGTATTCAATAGACTCAGAATATATCTATCTATCTATCTATCTATCTATCTATCTATCTATCTATCTATCTATCTATCTATCTATCTATCTATCTATCTATCTATCTATCTATCTATCTATCTATCTATCTATCTATCTATCTATCTATCTATCTATCTATCTATCTATCTCTCTCTCTCTCTCTCTCTCTCTATATATATATATATATATATATATATATATATATATATATAATAAGATTTGATTTTACCCGCTGCATAGGAAATTCTGCTCTCGCCTATTAATCAGAGCAAAAATAGCCTATTGTAAGCTACTCAGAGTTGCATCAGGAAGAGCAAAAACACAATCAACAAAAAAACATGATTAAAGTCTGATCCAAATACTTTTGATCCAAAAGTTATGATATTGAACAAGAAGCAGTAAAAAAGAGCAATTCCTCTTGGTTTAAAATACATGTAATATGTTCCAAGATAAATTGTAGTACTATTTGTGGAGTTTTAACTGTGAAGTATTTTTTCCTGTTCCTCCTCCTTTGCAAAATTTGCATGTATTAATCTGTGTTGTAGATGTATGCATTCTGTAAGTATTGATCAAATTAGGGAGAAGGAGAGGTCGGTCCTCCATTTTAGTCATATCATGATTTTATTTTTGTGGATAAGAACAGTATTTGAAGGATCTTTCAGATCAGTCTAAGTAAAACCAGATGTGTTAACTCAAGATATTATTGTGTTTGGTGCAATTTTGTGCTCTGTGTTTTCTCGGTTTGCTGATATTGTATTCACCCTAGTTTTATTTCAGCTTTAGACAGTGAACACATACTGTGAGAATGTTGTCAGCTTCTGTGTCCTATATACCTCATATGTCTGTCTGAGTTTGAATGACAGTTTCTGGGTGGTATCAATAATGCAATAATGTGTGTGTGTGTGTGTGTGTATGTATGTATATATATATATATATATAAAATTCTACCACAACAAATATATTACAATGTGGATGCTATTACATATAAAAGAATTGATAAATGTCAACAGCTTTATTGAAAAAAAGCCAAAATATGTTGTTCCGAATAATTTCAATAGATAGCAACATTTTCAACACATTATAATGAACACAAAAGTATAATTTGTCATACATATTGCATTATATATTGCATATATATATATTGCATTATAACAAAACATTTTTCATACATATGACTCAATTTAAAACAAAAATATTATTTACATTTCAAATTGCATCTTTAAGATTACTTTACAACACTCATCCATTGAACATCAAAGCCCATATATAGTTTCTGCCTGTATTTCATGAGGATGCCTGTATTGACTCCCAGAGCTGTTTTTTGGAGCTCTACAGCATGCCCCCTGCAATATCCTTCTTTAGAAAATACTCCACATTTTCACAAAAAAAGGTTGAAGTCAGGGGGTGATGGTGGCCACATCATGATTTTTCCTCTTTTTTTACCCTTTTTATTCAGTGTGTGATGTTGTGCTTGTCTAGTATGTGATTGAATTCCTGAGGGTTGTTGTAAATTTCTCTGAGGAAACTAAATGAGGAACCTGCCTGAGATTTATTCCAATGATCTCAAAATATATGGAAAATAAAACGAATCAAACGAAACCTTAATTTTCATTTTAATGAAATACTTAAACATATAAACATGCTAAATATATAAGAATATACTTTTATTTTGCTGTATTGCTGTATCCATCATATGAAATGCATCCCAAGTGCAATGCAATGCGTTCAGGGTGTCCATGATGCATACATATTGTCATTCAATCATGGCTCTATTGCCTTGTCTAATATTTTATCATGTCAAATAAAAAAAAAAACACAAACCTGTCTGATGTTGTCAGCATTAATTGGTCCCAAAGTGGCATACTTATGTCCACATCATCTCCATCTGGCATTAATACTGGTACAAGATGGGTCACACGAGCATACCTGGCTTACAAAAACATGTGTTATTTTTTTCTCTGCATCAATAAACACTGTGATTGCTCAACAAACCCAAATGTACTAAAAATCTAGTTTCAGAAATATTTCAGGACAGCATACCAATGAGCTCACAAGCAGAATTAGTGCATGATTGTGTGACTGTAAATTAATAACACAACAATAATCATTGCAAAACATTGCATTTTAAACCTTTTGACAGGTCCTGGCACCATAACCAGCTGTCTTTTTTAATGTTTTTATGTTGATTATAACTGCTTAATACGATGAGATTTACACAGATTTAACTCCCTAGGGTGTGCATCCCCAGAATTTGATGACCTTTAGATGACATCTTATTTTAATTGAATGCTAATCCTTGTGTTCTCTCTTACATAAGGAAACTCTTTAAAACTTTTAAAAACACATGACACTTTAAGATATACTGTATATAATTCTGACTTATTATTTTGGATGATGGTCATACTGTAATGTTTTTCAATACTAAGTAACAAAGGTCAGATTACCTAATATAACACAATCTTATATTTGTTTGAACAAATAATGTTGATTCTGTTTATATATATAGATATTATATATATATATATATAGATATATATATATATAATAATACAATATAAAACAAAATGAGTTGATGCATAAGAATGAATGCTGCCTCTGTCATTGTGTTAGGTATCATTCATTCTGTAGATTAAAAGGAAATGACTGAAAAAACATTCTTTGCTAAATTAAAGCTAAAGATGGTCTATTTGAGAAAGGAAAAATGAGAAAAAATGACAAACACCAAACATATATTCATTAGTATGTTTGAACAACACACCAACAACAGCAATTAAAAAAAACAAACATGTTGTATTATATAATATGTTGATGTATTCCATTTATATATCACCTTTTTAACAATCAAGGACTCAAATTAAATACACTCTGCCCAGTCTTAATATAGCTAATGATTCATTTGTCATAAATTTGAATAATTAAATGACCCTTCAGGCTGACAGAAGGTAGATGAGGAAAAAATAATGTTTCTTAGGAAACTGTATTTTGTGAAGTTGTATAAATGTAGTGTAACAGTAATGGTTTAGTATATAGCGTTAGTCTTGGTGATCTCTCATTCTATTAGAAAGTGCAATTCATCAGAGTATAAATAAAAAAAAGGATTCTTCCCAAGCATTCATATTGAACTTGGTATTATATTGAGATGTGACGCCAGCATGTGAAAGACCAGAATTCCTGGATATATCAGCAACACTTGAATGAAATCCAGTAAAACCATCTGGTCTTCTCTAGAATAAGAAGGTCTATCCGCTTACTGTCATTTGCTGGTACACAAAATGAACTGAAACCTCTTTTTTCCCTGAAGCATGAAGCTTTATCCTGAAGTAACCAGGACTTACTGACAAGTCCTAGAGACTGAAAGCTGTTTATTTTGTCAGTTTAGAAAGCTAGCCATATTATATATATAGATATATATATATATATATATATATATATATATATATATATATATATATATATTATAATGCTTCTGCTCCATAGATCTGCAAACTACAGTTCCCAGAAGCCCCTGGAAACTAATAAAGGAGCTCTCCCAGTTTCAGGCAGGGCGCTTATTAAAGGACTCACACATACACACACACACACACACACACACGAATTGTACATGTACACACACACACACACACACACACACACACACACACACACACACACACACACACATTGATGATCAATGAGGAATTTAATGTCGTTTCGTTTTGTATTTTTCCAAGGATTGTTTAGTGGATAACCCTTTTTGTTTGGGAGTACCTTTTTTGTTCCTGAATGTGTGTACAATAAAACTGCACTGGACCTTCTACTTGTCTCGCTCTGGTCAAGCCTTTCCACTTTTTCAGAGTCATCATGCGAGTTTGCAACCCGACCGTTACATACACACACACACCACACAGACACACACACACAAACACACAGACACACACAGACACACACACACACACACACACACACACACACACACACACACACACACACACACACACACACACACACACAAACATAAAAATAGAACAATGTTAATGCCCAAAGCGCAGATCTTGGTATCTATTGCAGTGATCAGTTGAGGACAATTTTTCAATTGAGTTCTTTGTAACTTTTCTTACTGCCTAAGGATTTTATCAAGGCCAGGAAGTAGGTTAGATTTGTGGAGCGTGACCAGATCAGAATAGTTTTTATATCCCCACAGCATTTTTGTTGAAGGTATCGTTAAGTGCAGCAGCGAGGGGGCATTCTGAAGACGAAGATGAAATATACAGCTGTTGGGTACAAAAGGACACCGCTATATTTTTTTGTACATTATTAGACAAATAGAGACATGAAGAGGTGTGTTTACTGATGTGCACAGTTCACAGTGTTGTTTCCTTCCTGGAGACAGCTATATAGTGCATGTGGAGTAAATTGCAATTGGGATTTGATTAGAGGGAATTACAGGGTGTTTGATGTTGCAGTTGTAATTGCCCTATTTATTTTTATCGTGAAACAAACAATAGCCCTTAGGCACAAATATAATAGAAGTATATTTGAGATTTTATAGAAAGAAATACACTATAGGAAATAATAATATGACTGCTCTCAGTTCTTAAAAAATAAATTTTCACCCGTTTTTGTTGATTTGTTTATTTGATTTGTTTGGCAATGAAGCATCTTAGCTTATTTACTCACTCTCTTTGCTGTCAGTAAATGATATGTTATGCCTCTTCCTCAGCCTCTCTACTGAGTAATAATCAAAGACAGACTAACAGTGGCCAACCAAGATGAATGCGACATCGCCATCGCCATTGTAAACACAAATGAAAAGTGTACGGTGATTAAAAAAACAGAAACAGAGACAAATTGAGCTTCACTAATAAAACCAAAAGAATTCATGTTTCCCATTTCCATTAACCCCACATAAATACAGTATAATAACCTGGTTTGAGAGTAAACAAGCATTAATCGAAATTATCTCTACCCAAATTTTAGTATGTTATAAATTTTATTATGCTTCTTATTAACATCTTGTGGAATAAAGTATTATAACATTTGAAACAGGAAGTTGTTATTGAATTTTAAATGTTGTACCCATAGAAAAGATTTGTCTAAGACAGTGTGTGGGTTGTGTTGCTATCTCACATAATTTTCCTGATTTTGTGAGGAGTTTTTTGTGTTTTCTTAATATGTGTTGGTCTCCTCTGAGTTATCTGCCCCCCCCCACACCCCCCCCATGCCACTAAGTAGTTTACAAAAATGCCCTGTTTTAGGTATAACCATGTAAATGTCCATGTAAATGTTTAGAACCGATTGAATAGTAGAGATCCCCTCCCACCTTTGCCCTTTTCACAGTAATGTTTTGTTGTTGATCTTTGTACTGAAAATTATTTTTAATGATAAAATTATAATTAGTTATAGTTAGTAATATTATTGGACAAATGTGCAAATTCTATTTATCGTATTACATACATATTGTATTTATGTATTACATACATGTAGATCTGGACAAGATCTAGACAAGCAAAGAGAACATGTAGGTACATAATAAAGTGTGGGTCCACTGTGACTTTGGAGGTCGGTAGTTAAGATGCTGGGCAACTGATTGGAAGGTCAGGGGTGCGATCCCTGGTATCACCAAGCTGCCACTCGTGGCACCTTGAGCAAGGACCTTCAGACCCTTTGTGCTCCAGAGATGCCATATTATGGCTGACCCAGTGCTCTGATCCCAGCTTCCAAACCAGCTGCTATATGCGAAGAAAGAATTTCACTGTTCTGTATTATTGTATTATATTTGACAAATAAAGCCTATTCAATTCTATTATGTGCTATGTGTAATGATACATTTATATAAATAAATTAGGGCTGTCAGTAATTAAAATATTTAATTGCAATTAATCGCACAATTGTCATGACTCACTAGTTAATTGTCATTAACTCACACATTAATAGCACATTTTCAGTGTACCAGTAATTAATCATTTTCATGTTTCTAATATCCGAACAAACAGTAGCAGATGTTATAATTATATACATTTCTCTCAAAATCTCTCCCTTTAATAAAATTTTTTATTAGTTGCTATTTATTTTACTCTGGAAATGATTATTTTAATATACATTTCTTGTTAATGAATTAATTTCTTCTTCAATTCAATGTTACTTCTTTAATGCATGTTTCAATTGTAAAATATGGGACGTGGCTCCTTTAAGAATTATTTTCCGGTTTATTCCATATAAACTGGTGACACGTTTAGGTTATACGGAAGCACATTGCATTCACAAGGTGGATGCAATGAAGTTTCTTTATTTATTTGTTCTTGTTTTGTTTTTTGTTGTTCTGGCTTCCTTGTTCTTTGTTGTCCAACACAATGCAGAATAAAGGAGCAGATCACTCACATAGTAATGCGCACTGCTTTAATCGCGTGTTAATAAAATTAGTGCCGTTAAAGTGAATTTTCCTTAACGTGTTGAATTTGACAGTCCTAAAATAAATGTGATTTTAATTAATGCTGCATTATTATGTTTTCTTTATTTTGAGATAGGCAGCCTGAGACCAAGGAAGAGAAAGTATCAGTATCATGGACTTGTTATTTTCAAGGGCACTGACACCTTGCCTGTGATAACTATGGATAATGTCTACAATAGCCTCGAATGATCAGTAGGATTGTGACTGAAGTAATTTCCTTTGGGAGATTTTTCTCTAAGGCCCCAAAATTGAATGTCCCGTGAAATCCATTTTTTTTCTCCTCTCACTCACAATTTTCACCTTTCACCTCTCTTTTTAAAATCACACACATGTATGTAATAAGAAATTTTTTTCACCTTATGATTCTTATATAATGCAAAAACTGGATTCTGGAAGTAGCATGTGAATATGGATGATCAGATATTATATCTATACTACTCTTTAAAAAATCATTTATATGCAGGCCTTTGAAAGAATAGATTTATAGAGTAGACTTTATTCCAGACTTGGTGGGTGGTTTAGATTCTTCTTAATTACAAAGACATTTGTTTCCAAGTGCTTCCTGGCCAACCTCTAAGTGTGGCTTTACTTTTTCCTTGGGCTGGTTGCATGACGACCTGGGGTTTGTTAATTTGCTGCCATGTTATAAGCCAAGGCTGACTGCTGGGGCTGTCACCTTGGAAGGACAAACAAAGAGACAGTAAACAGTTGCAAGGTTTATTCGCAGAGCCATAGGCAATTAATGTCTTAATAATCTTTACCAGAGAGTCAAGTACAGTATACTAGTCTAGTCTAGTATGAGAAACTCATAGTGAATGATACTATGCAGTAATAATGTATGAGTAACCACAGACCAGATTCTATCTGGAAAGTAGGGCATCTGTCACATGCAATACATGCAAGTGTAATTGAAATGTATGGTTTGTTATTTATCCACATTTGTTTTCCATTTTATTGTCAAATATAGTATAGGTTCTATTTTTTATTAATTTATGTTGGAGTCACTGAATCTTGTTCCAATGCTATCTTGTTCTAAAATGAGCAATGTTAATTTTTTTTTGAAAGTTTGTAGAATAAATCATATTTAATTTTTTATTGTTTGGAAGACTTTGGGCAGAAAAGTGTGCAAAAGATATTACATGATCCATATACTATGAATGAATCTGAAGCGGAGACTAATTTTCTAACCGTGAATCACACTGAACAGATATTCATATTCCATAACTGGAGCACCTTGCTTATAATTTGATTATTTATTGAGCATGCCAAATTGTGTTTTCTTGTTCAGAAGCATTTTGACTTATGATGTCTGATGAATACAGATTCCCCCCCTCCCAACTGTTGAGACATGCTGATAGTGGCCACTGCAACCGCATTTTAAATAATAATTAATGGATAGCCAGTAAAACAGGGATGGACAAATTCAGCAACAAGGAAATTTTGAACTCGATTTGGTCCAAAATCTTAGTTTGTTTAAAAAAAAAAAAGATAACAGATAAGGTGTTTTGTGGCTTTCTTTCAGTCTTAAAAACCCATTTTCTTTTATTCAGGATGTTTTAAAGAGAGTGTGGTAATGGAAAATATATGTCTGTTCATTTCTGTAATGCTTAAACACAAGTCAGACACTACACAAGTCATTTTCATTCAGTTTAGAATGGTTGCAATAGTATTTAATCAGATTTGACTCTAAAGCCAAATGGCAGAAAGCCACATGGAATCCACAAGCCAAGTGTTGACTGTCAAGGCTCACAGAGCAATGCACAAAGCATGAACGACACCATAGCATCTCTCACCCGAGCCTGTCACCTGATTCTTTCTAACCACAAGCCTATTACTGTAGCTTTTAATTAACATTTTGCTGCTATAATCATTTCGATTTTACTTTCTGAAACTTCTGAATCTATCTATCTATCTATCTATCTATCTATCTATCTATCTATCTATCTATCTATCTATCTATCTATCTATAATATGTTTCTGTGTGTGTGTTAGTGTGGGGGGGGTATAGTATATATATATATATATATATATATATATATATATATATATATATATATATATATATATATATATATATATATATATATGGATATATGATATATATATATATTGATCTATATATATAAACTGTCTCAAAAAAAAGTATACCCTTTTTATTTTCACATAGTTTTGGTCAAATTATGACCAATTTTAATAAAACTTATCAGATTAATAGGTAAATGAAACAAAATGATATATAAATAATTAAAAAAAATTTAATTATTATAAATTAAATAAAAAAATGAATGTATGCTAACACTTTCAAATTGGATCTTATCTTAATCGTATGACCAATTGATCCTATACTGTTAATGGCTATATACACACACGCCGGGATCTGCTTGTGAAAAATTAAACGCAAAGTTAAACGCAAAGGCTTGTATTACAATTCTTATTAGCAACAACATAAGTGAACAGTACAATCTTAAAAATATTTGTCAGTTTAACTTTTGGAGTATTTGATGTGTCACTTCTTTTTCATTAATATCATTTGAGCTAAAACAGACCTCTGAAGTGGGCACAATACTAGATGACCCATATTAGATCAAATCCATGAGCATGTTGTCCATTAACCTGCTGAAGGTATACTTCTCATAAATCAAAAAAATAAATCTGACCTTTTTAGGAACATTTTAACAGAGTTTTATTTAGATTTAAAGAGTGACTTACAAATTGTACATCTTGAAGGTTTGTTTGTTTAATAATAAAAAAAAAAATCCACATTTAAATGTAATCTTAGAGTTTTGCACTTCATGCCAAAACCCTCAAATATTTTATTTGTTAATGAAAATAGTTTTGAAAACTTAATGTTTCTTTTTCACTAAACCATTTTACTAAAACTTTGTGGATGCTTTCCTTTATTGCGTATCCTTTATCCACCTTGTCTTAACTCAAAGCCCTTGGCTGAAGGTGACCAGCATCAAAGAATAGCATTGACATCTGAGCTAATGGATTCCAGGAGACAACGTGAAGAGAATACGTGCTGCCCTGTAAGTATCTTCAGTGTGTACATAACAGTACCCTTTTGAACGTGTTTTGGAATTTAGTAGTATTCAATATTGGCACAAACAGTTGTATTTTTTTTGTTCGCATTTAGCTTTCAGGATAGGACTTGGAATGGGATTAAAATCAATATAAAAGTTTGATGTTATTGCTCTCGACAGATATGAAGTAGTGACGAGGTCTAGTAGGGGGCCACAATGAACAAACTGCTAAAATGGCTATGCAAATTAGAATGTTTGTGTAGATTATTAATCTTTTATCATTTCATAGTATTATCACAATCATTGCAAATGAAGCTCACAGATAACTTCCCTCTTGACTTTTAACTGCATATCATTTATCTGCTTTGCCATGTCTGGTATGATATATTGCAGGTAACTTTGTTCTATTGCCAGTTGCTTTCCTACTCAAGGCTTTTAAAACCAAGTACTGAATCACTTATCAACTCACAAACAATGTGTTTTTTTTTTTTAGCAAAAGGGAGCACAAGGCTACATTTTATGAACCTAAACCTGGCTTTGATTCCTCCCGCCTCCCCTGCCTCTATGCCTTCAATAAATTTCCACTGCTGCAAGTGAAAATTTATGAGAGAAGAATAATTACTATGCAGTAAATAATGTCATTACTGAGCTGTGATGTTGAGCAAATTCTTGACACTGTTCTATCATACATAAGCAAGACTGGTAAGACTTCTATCATCAAGCAAGTGTGAAAAGTTTCTTAATGTTTAGTTTCTCATATGCTCATTCCGTGAAAAGAAGGCTCCTTATCAGGAGATAACAAAAGCCTCACTGCATAATTACCCCAGCATAGGTCACCTTGGGCTTTGGAGGAACACGCTGAGGTGGAGGCATTATACATAATGAGGTCCAGGAGCGAAGGACAATTTGGGTAACATTCCATACACTTTGCATAATCACTATATGGATTGATTTTAATAAGTTATTTATGAAACATTTTATAACCTATAGCTTAAAATTAAATTCTCTTTGTTTTTACACTTTCATTTTTCTTCCTTCTTTTTCTTCCTTTTTTCATAGGCTTTACATTCATGTAAACAATAGTGGGCTTGTGTAGATGTGCACAGTGGTATGTGTACAGGAATCACCTTTAAAGTCTATACATTTTTTATGCTACTGCTGAAGGTGTTACATATTATATATTTAGATTGGATTAATACAGAGGCAAAATACTTACATCTGTTATCTGACATAATTGTAGATTGAACTTTTATTTGTTTAAATACATGTACAAATGAGAAAAATGTAAAAAGATTTCACATCTATCCGGAGTGTGAACATGATTTTGATTCCTTGTAGAAAAGGCATATAGGCTATATTAATATATATATATATATATATATATATATATATATATATATATATATATATATATATATATATATATATATATATATATATATATATTCTTCACAAAAATTTCTAAAACACTTAGAGAAGAACTTATACTGGACATTGATACTGGTCAACACTTTTATATTGTTTCTTATATAATAAGTTACATATAATGGACGTAGAAGAACTATATTTTAATCACAATCCTTAAAGTATAAGGTGGTACTGAATGCAGAAGGTAGCATTCAGACAAGTCTTTCAGTAACCTCTTTTTAAAAAGCTACAAATTATATAGGATCTATTGATAGGCTTTTGTGATTTATTAAAGCATTGTAGGTACTTGATAATACTAATAATAGAATACCATTTGATTCACCCTGCAATGTGGAAAGAGCAAGAGAGAGAGAGAGAAAGAGAGAGAAGAGAGAGAGAGAGAGAGAGAGAGAGAGAGAGAGAGAGAGAGAGTTTTTTTTTGACTGTCTTGAGAGTTTATAAAATTAAGTGTTACAGCTGATTACATGGATCAACACCAACCCAATGTTCAAAATAAAAGAAAAAGGACACATTACTATAGATAATATGACCTATTTATACACTACAGTAATTGTTCAAAAAGTCTTGTACAATCATTGAATTATTGCAGAGAGTGTTGCACAAGGGAAGAGAAAGTCCGAATTTTATAGGTCTGCTGTTCTTTTTTTTGTCAGGAGTCAGTGGTAATTTTCAAACTGATTCTTGGAATTAAATTTCAGCTGTGTGGAAAAGAAATTATAAGGGTCAAACTTCAGACTCCAAACTAGAGATTCTTCCCCATGTAAGAGGTACACCTGGGGAACTGACCCTGTAAAGGACCCTGCTGCCTGGAACAGGGAGCAGATGGCCATCCTGCATGTGTACAGGAGCCCTATACCCCCTATACCCACTTTCACTAGGATGGCCCATGCAGGGAAAGATGTTGCACAGTTCAGCCGGTCCATATGGCAGAGGGCTCTGGTAGGCAGGAAGGTCAGGGTAGGAGTATTGTCTATGTACAAGACTGGAGGCCCTCCTCATGCCTATAGTATCATGATGCACTGCTTCCCTGTAAGAGGGTAGATAGGTTGACTGAGAGTGCCTCAACTTCGGATTCTTTCGTGGCTGGTGGCGGTATGAATGAAGGTAAATGTGTTCCACAGGCAAAGGGTGGTATTTATTTCTCCGTCGTCCGTATACTTCTGTGAAAGGAAACAGATCAGGCATGTCCACGCGACATGAGACTGGGTCAAACGGCCTTTCATTTGGAAACCGCACCCTGCCTGGGCCCCAGGTGGCTTTAAGGAATGAGGGCCTGCGATGGTATTTTTCTCTTTCCTATTAAAGGTATGCCATCTAATCCAGGATCTGCATATGTCTTAATGCAAGAATTACAGGTAACATTTCCTGGCCGATAAGGGCTTTCTAAAGAAGAAGGGCATACATCATGTGCAAAACTGTTTGCTTGGACTTCTGTAAGACTCATGTT
The DNA here is from genome assembly GCA_030449085.1 of Kryptopterus vitreolus. Classification (NCBI taxonomy): domain Eukaryota; kingdom Metazoa; phylum Chordata; class Actinopteri; order Siluriformes; family Siluridae; genus Kryptopterus; species Kryptopterus vitreolus. The sequence goes on along the minus strand of JACRUU010000015.1, from coordinate 27,221,541 downwards.
GTGACCTATGTCATCATGTAATCCTCTAAGATCCACAGACTCCTCCAGACAACTTTGGGATCTTTTTTTCCATCTGGGTCCAGCATAGGTGTGGCAAGGTTCCTGGTGCTCAGCAAATATGTCTGGTGTCTGTAGATCCTTATGTGAGTTGAAACGAGAGGCTATTTTGACTGGCTTTTGTGAATGCAGATCATACGTTGCTAAATGAGGGGTGCTCATGCTGGACATGGGAAGAAGCCCTTTATACAAGCCACCAGATCGTGAAGGGACAGTGTAGTGTGCTGGAGGTGGGTGAGATATAAGTCTTTGGGTAGACGTATGTGGTGGACTTGCCCTTTCAGAATAATGCTGTGAGTACTGTGGGGTTAGAGAGTGTTGCACAAGGGAAGAATGGTTTTCTGCAATGCTAGTAATGTAAGAGAGGTTAGCTGGGAGTGTCTCATTGGTGGTCACATGTGGAATTCGTGCTGGTAAACTCCCACCTTTCCGACTCCAATTTTCAATAGTTTTTGTTGCCTTGTCCAAAGAATTCTCCACCTTTGCTGAAGAGACAATGTCTTTGGCTGTCTGAAGCATTTTAAGCATGTTAGCTTGGGCATAGTTTGTTGTGATGTCAAGATTCTGCAAGTTTGCTGATTTTCCCATGTCCTCAACACCATTAAAGCAGCTGTAAATTCCCTAGAAAAGAGAAATTATTGTACTATGAATTCATTATACTGAACACATTTAACATACACCAAAAGGTTGCAGGTTCTAGTGGGCCCTTGAAAATCATAAAATGTATTACCACTAAAACACATGCTACAATACTATATCAAGGCAACAATGCAAATAATTAAGAGATTTCTCTGCCACTTGATGTGTGGCGTTATTTTTCATTTATTGTTAAATAAAAGTCTAGCATTTGAAAGCCTTATACAACTCTAAGAAACTTCAATACTTTCTGTTGTGTGCTTTTGATAGCATTTTCCTAATCTTATAACTTTTAACTTGACTGCTCACAGCAAACCGCTTTAAGCCTATTTAAACCTTTCATGGCAAAATAAAATAAAAAAAACCCCATGCTGACAGGTTTAAATCATTACACACACTAATAGGAAAACATGCAAACAATTAGAGAATGTCAATAGGGATACAAACATGGAGCTGGCTATTAAAGATATTGACTCAAAGGCTCTAGGCTGTATGGTATAGAATTTTGTCAAACCAGACATAATGAAAACACAGATTTATACATTGTATACTATGAGGTATGAGGTACTATATTTTTTTAGGTTCGGTTATGTTTTCTTTATCTGTTTCCTTTACATATGTGATTCAACTGAAGGCATCTAGCAGTTTAAAAGCACACATTAAAACAAACTACAAGACCTGGAACACACTGTGATATTTTACAACTTTAAAAGATGAACAAAATGCTTTAGTATTCATCAACAGCATCAGGATTGACTTTGCAGCCTTAGTGTGAGAAAAAAGCTAATTGGTTTTATGAAACAGCATGCTGTTGTTTGGCATACACCTACCCTGCTTATGGCCAAGAGGAAGTCTAGACGGTCAGATTTGTGCACACAGTGTCTGATTTTCCAATAAAGCAGATGTTCCCAGGCAAAGACAAGCAGACTCAGACCCATAGCCACTAGAAGCATGTAGAAGACACCTGCCATGTTGTCTATGTCCAACTTGGAACTCATCACTTCATTCTTCTCATTCTGGCATATTCCAGACAGCCATACAGTTTCCAGTCTCTGTGTGTCCCCTACAAGAACATTAAAATAAAGCTACTAAGTATTGTCAATGAGAACATTGTTCAACATTACACTTATAACAGACCCTATGTCAAATATCAGGGAGGGAGGTGGTAGCCCAGTGGTTAAGGCGTTGGACCAGAAGATCACAGGTTCAAACCCCAACACCAAGCTGCCACTAGTGGGCCCTTGAGCAAGACCCTTAACCCTCAATTGCTCAGTCGTAAGTCGCCCTGGATAAGGGCCTCTGCTAAATGCTGTAAATGTAAATATCATGCAACATGTGTCAGCATTTTTTTTCTTCATCAAAAGTCTGTCAATATTTTATACCCAGCATACTTCCATCATTTTATCAGTTTTACATATGTGCTGCATTTAAAATAAATTTAGAATGTATCTTGAAATTAATATCAAATCAACATACTGTACAGTAAGATAAAAATTGTTTATGAAATGTTAAAAGGCCTTCGAGATCGTCCCTGTAATAAACCTTATGAACTCGAGGGTCTCTAATACTATTATAGAGACCCTGAGAGAGGACAGTAACGGCTTCAAACTGAGATTGAGGATATTAATTGTGGAACAGATCTGATCCCCTGATGATGATTTACCATCTCCCAGGAACTGGAGGAGAGCCAGGTCTATGGGGCGTTTCCAGCGGGAGTCCTTCTGCAGAGCAATGCCATAGCCTGTTGTAGCAAACACCTTCCCACTGCCAATGGTCACCAGCTTGCAGCCCTCATCCTTGCCAGCCATGTAATTAAGCACTGCAGCATCATATATGAAGGCATCCAGCTTCCTGAAGCAAAGACCATGTGACATTTATCTTACTGATAAGCTCACGATAAAGTAATAATTACAACGGGTTACATATAATTACATACACTTACATCAAACAAATAATTACTATCTGTTTATTTGACTTAATAATGGCCTGTTGAAGGTGTATTCAAGACCAGCTGCTTATTATTCAAAATGACAATAAAGTTCAGAGAAAAAACGCACCCTGTTTTGAGACTGTTCAGTGCCTCCTCCACTCCTTTCTGGTTGTATTTGGTCATGTGACTGTGCATGTCTGGATAATTGCTGCGAATGTTTCTCTCCGTACTGCCGTTTGGTACTGTGCCGAAGCGAAATGGGGGGTAATGCTCTTGGGGCTTCTGAAACTGCAGAATAACACGGACTGTGAACTTGAGTTAGATGTCTGATTGTTAGCTATAGGCAGTGTTTTTTTTGGCGTTCTCATAGGAGAAATGCTTACTTAGTCATTACATTGTTATTGAAGCTTTATAGTCATAGCCTGACATTTGATGCAGAAAAGAAAATACATGTGTATGTTCAGTGAACAAAAATAGCCTAGAGATTTATGAAAGTTACTTTTGTAATTCTTAGTTTTCATATTTTAGTTCATGGCTTATCAATATATTGTTTTGGCAAATAAGTGTCAGATGTTCCACACTGCATTTTAAAGTTGTATGTGTGAGGAGACATTTTGCATTTGAATGGTTTGGACAATCTGGTAATTTCCTTCCAAAGCCTCCCTAATCCTTCCAAAGTAGAATAGGATCAGTCTGTAGCATTTAAGGTTTTAGAACAGAATTTTTAAATTCCTCCCTTTTTTATGCTGAAGCACAGTGCATGTGAAATCTGCATAGATTAAGAAAACTATGTATCACTGCTGTCTCATCTATTAAATTTCCCTCCTGGGGTTTATTCAGTTTTGAAGATCTGGAGCTCTTCATAGGTATTATGTAAACATAAAAAAGTATCTTGTTGGTGGTAACTTGTTTAACTGTAATTAAAAACTGAAATATAATAACGTTTCTAAGCAGAGCACTTCTTTTTCTATACATATGTATGTATTACATATGTATGTACTGTAATCCAGAACCTTAATTCTTTACACAGTGTCTGCTTATCTTACCTTTTTGTCGCTGAGCCCAGACACAGTATCTATATACTGTTCTTGGATCATGAAGGCAGCTAAATTTGCAGTATAGCTGGCTAGAAAGATGACAGCAAAGAAGGCCCAGACTAGAACCATAATCTTGCTGGTTGTTCCTTTAGGGTTTTCTATAGGGACAGAGTTATTAAAGACAATCCCCCACAAGAGCCAGACTGACTTCCCAATAGTGAATGTCGGTCCTCCAGGCCCTGTTTGATGAGATGAAGAGAAAGGAGAAAAGAGAAAAAGCACTCATGTAATACTTCATGTCATGACCAGTATTCGATCTAGAATTTTATATATATATATATATATATATATATATATATATATAGAGGGGGGCACGGTGGGTTAGTGGTTAGCACATTCGCCTCACACCACCAGGGTCCGGGTTCGATTCCCTGTCTTGGCCATGTGTGTGTGGAGTTTGCATGTTCTCTCCCTGCCTTTTTTTTTTTTCTCCTGGGTTCTCCGGTTTCCACCCGGTCCAAAAACATGCACGGTAGGTTGATTGGCACCTTGGAAAATTGTCCCTAGTGTGTGAATTTGTGTGTGTGTGTGTGTGTGTGTTCCATGCGATGGGTTGGCATTCCATCCAGGGTGTATCCTGCCTTAATGCCCATAGATGCCCTGAGATAGGCACAGGCTCCCTGTGACCCGAGGGAAGATCGGATTTTAGTGGTAGAAAATGAATGAATGAATGAATGAATGAATATATATATATATATATATATATATATATATATATATATATATATATTATATATATAGTATATATATATATGTATATATACAGAGAGAGAGAGAGAGAGAGATAGATGAGCTTTCACTTTGCTTCTCTCCAAAGGTGCATTGAAAAACACCACACATGATCGCAGTGCCTGTCTCATCTCTCATTTGGCTTAAATAGCATAAATGAAGCTAATGGAAGGATTATCAGTACCGCACATGAACACATCAGGTGTGCTAATCTGGAAATATTTTGGATATGAAGCATGAACATGGAACATTTTTCCAAATGAACATAGAAAGCCGAAGGACACAAGCGCAAGCCAATATGCACGTGTTGCTACAGAGCAGTGCTAACAAAAGGCGCTAATAACACCACGATACTCATGCTGCCACCACCATGTTTTAAACTGAAAAAAAGTTGTTTTTGTGTATGAACATTGGCTTTCTTCTTGGCCACTCTTCCATCATTTTTCTTCCTTTTCACAATTATATATATATATATATATATATATATATATATATATATATATATATACTATATACACACACACACACACACACACACACACACACACACACAGATTATTTTTACATTTCTGAGTAAAGAAAGGACCACATGAAAAAATTTATATTGCAATGTAGGTTATTTCGCCTGTTTCATACTTAATTATTTATGTTTGAAAAGCAAATATAATATACATATTTCCATTAGCATTTTTGAAAAATTAATGGAGGTTAATTTAATTTGTTGCCAGATATCAACTGTTGAAATGTATTATATGGGAAAAAGTATGAAAAAGGCATTACGAATGCCATATATTTCTGAACTTACTTTCTTAAACTGTTACCACCAAGATTGAGACACACAACTGTCTAGGCTGCTGTACAACTACATTTCCCTCTCACTTAAACTAGGAAACACAAACTTGTTCCAGAATTACAAAGGCCTTATTAAACACATTTGAAATGAATTGAAATGCTGAATGCACTGCAGAACCTACTCACCCTACACTAGTACTTTACTAACATCCTTTTGGCTTGTTTAGCACAAATCACCACAACAGGCGAACTCGGCTGTCCAAAAAAGCACATGCAAATCTTAGAGTCAGGTGTCCACAAACTTTTGTGCATGTATTGAATCTGTAATGCTCCTTTGCTTCCCTTCACCACGAAAATATGAGAAGAGGAGAGTTGCTAAGTGTGCTAAGTTTAAAAATTGAGATAGTAATAAAATGAAATTGATCTTTAGACCAGTGCTGACTGAACAAATCAGTGATTATTTATTTATGTATTTATTTACGAATGTATTTATTAATTAATTTATTAGGAATTATTAACAAGTACAATCACCGGAGGGAAGAACGATGATTGTACAACGGCGAGGCTCATGTTCTCACGCGGCAAGTAATGAGGTGATGAAACAGAGCCTGGATGATGCTGATAATCAAAGTGATAACTCAAGTGACAAGTCATTTCTCATTGTAAATGTACTGCATAATTCTTTACAATTTGACATTAATGTTGTTTTCCACAAGTAGATTAGGTAATAATGTATATGTAGAGTTAGGCTGCGGTTCCTACAGTGGAACTGGAAAGAAATCTTTAAAATTAATTTTCTCACTATTGAGGTTAACCAGAGTTCACAATAATATAACTTCACCAGAAATATATGCAAATATAACACCTGTTTCAGTTGTCTTTGTAATTTTATTGAAGCTAGAAGGAAATTGCAATATTTTCTCGAGACCACAAAAACCTTTCATAGTCTGAATGGATTAAATGCAGTGATGTTACTCATGATGTTAATAAAAACACACACAGAATAAAAAAATATTTATTGTATCTGACTAGTATAAAGAAACGCTTCTCAACACTTAAGTTGAGATAAGTGTTCTAAAGAGCTTCTACGTTCTTGATAAGAAAAACCTCCCAGGAATCTTTCTGTGTTACTTTAGAGAGAAAAATTATTTAAAAAAACATTTAATGGCGTGTAAATGAACTTTTTAATGATAAGGAGAGCATGTACTTATTAATTATGCTAGTTTTGCTCTGTCCATTATTTTCAACAGGAATTAAAATAAAAAGCGTCACTAACCTTTGGCATTGACTAGACTTCGGTTGTATCCAACGGGGCTGAAGTACTCAAAGATGAATACTGTTACAGCCACAACAGTCAGGCACATAACAAACATCATGACCCACACTGCTGGACTGTAAGGCTCTGTAAGAAGAGAAACATATTAACCTACATTTCACAACCCCCATGAGAATACAACATGGCACTATTAACCACTGCAATCGGATATGATGAGATCTACTGCATTATCCCAGGTCTCTGCTGTCCTATTAGAGGATGAATAAGGACTTTCTAATTGATTAGCCTTAAAAACAAGAACACAACACACACACACACAAAACACCAAATGGCAACGCTTTGTTTTAAAAAGACCAATGGGAAATGATATCTTTAATTTTTTTTCTTTTGTTTTTTTGCTTCATTCGGGACTTGTCCCAATTTTAGATGAGAACTTTCCTCCAACTACATCTGAACAAAACTTCAATTAGCAGTAAATATGTAGTGCTGTCTCTAACAATTTCCCAAAGACTGTGTGATTGCCAAAGGGGAGAAGGACTGTGAACAAAACTTTCTCACCTAGAAAGGCGGACGGAGAAACGGTGCCATTGCTCCTGGCTACCATGACACTAATCCCCGTCTCCACAAATGGCACGGAAAAGTCAATGATCTCTGAACGCTCTTCATTAATAGTGAGCGAGCCAATAGCCATATCCGCCCGCTTGTAGAAGACCTAGAGATCATTAGTGAGATATAGATAAATTATGAGTCCTGCTAATTAATGGTAGATTTTATTAATTGCTTAACTGGTTTATTTATGGTTCGTCTAGTCCTAGTGTGTTTTTATGTAGGGCTTTATGAGCCCTACATGACAGCTAAAACAGCACCTAATTATCCACACACAGGATTAATTATATAAGACACAGCCACTATCGAGCATCACAGTGCAAACAATGTGTGTACCAGCACAATGCTATACAATCTATAGCATTGCCTAAGGAGAAACCTCAAAGTAAGATGGAAAGACCCTGTCAAACAGTTATTCAGTATTAATAAAGTTCAGTTCATCAATTCGCGTCTTCATGGCACAAACATTTAAATACTATGAGTGCTAATTTTAAATGTGGGACATGTGGGGAGGTGCAGGTGATAGAAATGCTGAAAACACCAGCAGCTGTGGAAGACACTTAACCACCGGATCAAGTGACACTACACGCGACAGGAGTTGACAGGATGAATGTTGTTGAGATTGTATTTTAAATTCAGTTCACTCTGTGAACACATTTAATGACATGGGCTGCATCTCACATAATAATTAGACAGACACACACACACATACACACACACATACACACACACATACACGGATACGTGTTGAGGAAAGGATGCTCCGTTAGACGTTACTGCCAGTTTTAAATTTAGATCAACGTGTTTACTGCTAATACAATTGAATTTTGATGAGGATTTAATCATCGGTATATGTGTGTGTGTGTGTGTGTGTGTGTGTGTGTGTGTGTGTGTGTGTGTGTGTGTGTGTGCGTGCGTGAGAATGCTAGCATCGCTGATACCTCGCCTATCATCCCATTCCAGATGCCTCGGACCAGCTTCCCATGTTTGCCATTGGTGACCAAGTAGAGATCATAGGAGAACTTGATGGTGCGCGAGAGCTTCTTGAGAATGTCGATGCAGAAGCCCTTGCAGCACAGTTTGGTATAAGGCTCTGAATGCCCGATACCACTATAAATATATACGAGAAAAAATTATTTAAGAATATATTTAAGATAAACCAATGTTTGTGTCAAACATTAATGAAGCTATCATTAATAGTACTCTTATATAAGAAAGCCAATACTATTCCGGGATTTGCAGATAGCTTATTGTCACTATGCCTTTTTAAGTACGTAATGTAATGATTATTTGGCATTTTCTTTAATAGAATACAATAATTATCTAAAAAAAAACATTAAAAAACATTATCTACATAAAATTATCTGAAATAGTTAAGCTTAAATATTCACTGTATTAAATATTTACTTTCTTTGTTTTAAAAGAAAAAAAGTCTATTTCTTTTAAATGTCATCTAAGAAATTTGGACCTCACATAGACATAAAGAAAGGAAGAAAAGAAAGATGGATGGAAGAGAGAAGGATTAAAATAAAGGTTCTAAAAACATGTCTCGTTAATGTGTAGACATTAATCAGATGGAGCTCTGAAAAAAGTAGCTCCAAGAGCAATGATCACCTCTGCCCTTCCCCAGACCTCCCACCTGCTGTGCTGTAGGGGAAGGAAGACAGGAGGCAAGGACAGGTGGACACCAAGCACAACAAAGGAAAACAAATGAAGTGTTCATGTGAAGATGAAAGTCTCCATGTGCAAGCAACCCAGGCAGAACATAAACAAGCTTGTCCCCTGCTACCCAGTCTCTCCTCGCTGAATGTTGCACTGGAGATTTTGGGTTAAGTGGGCTGTGAATTGTAGCCAGATTCTTTAATCAATGTGAGCTCACACACATTCCATAGACATCCAAAGTACTTATAGTGAAGGAGTGGGGTCACTGTAAGCAGTACAAGGAGAAAATTGAGGTCTGAGTTCATTTTTTTCTTTAGTGGACACATGTGCACACATACCTCATACTTTTTCTGTTTCCAAATAAATTGCTTGGAGATACATCTCTGCTGCCATTGTTGAGCATGTTTTACACAGCAAATGATCAGAAACGATGTGCTAAGACTATATTTCTAGCATACGTTTGAACAAAAGTATTCAATACAAAAAAGCAAAACATTGTTCTCTGGATGTGATTTTGGCATCTATACCATAAATTAGAATAGCCAGAAGTAGCAAAATATACATTGTTCTTTTTGTATCTTAATAAGTTTTTGATACTCTGTGGGCATGAACAAAAATGTATGCTTTATGCAAATGTATGTTTATGATTAGTGAAACCAAACTCATGATGACAAAATATTCTTGTATATATTTCAAACTAATTATGGTGTTTGAAATGATGTAAAATATCAGGACACCAATTGATGTCCGATGATTTGTTTCCACACGGAGTTTTAATGTGGTGATATCGAACTATATTACATTTTATTTATTTGTTTTTATGTCAGTAAAAATGTGTTGTGTTGAAGGTTTTATTTATATTTATTTATTTGTATTTTTAATGAAACTTAGCTTTCTTACTTAATTAATGCATCCAGATGGAACAATTATCATATAGAATACAAGCAAGAAAAGTTCTTATTTAAGTACAAAGTACAGAAATTTTGTATCTAAAAAAATTATTCATGAGTGAAATATAAATAAATAAATAGTGATGTAAATACTGATACCAGAAAAATCTTTGTTAGTACAGTAACAAAGAAATAGAACTTCTACTCTGGGAATAGCTACATTTAATGTAAGTGTTGACAAAGGTTATGTTTTCACTATGTTGTTACAGTGGCTTCGATATGTGGCCAAAGATTCCAAGACTTTCCAACCAGTGATATCATTTCATCTGGAGATTTGTGACAGCCCAAGGCACTGATTTCATCATTAATGTTATTTATCACTATGCCCCTCTCAGCCATCCCATCTTCCCTGAGGGTTGATTATTCCATTCACTGATTTATTAACATGTTCTCTCCTCAGCATGCTGTCATAATGAAACTGTCTTCCATTCCCCCAGGATACAAGGTGCTCCTCACTCACCATGTGTTTCATTTAACTGCCTCTGCACTCATTGAGCCACCTTTCATTTGCCATGTGAACTGGGCAACACCAACTTTAACAACACTTCCATTTTAATTTCATTCATGCCTGCATGTGGAGTCTTGAACACATACCATCATTAAAGCAAAAATTGGAAAACATACTAAGAAACACTATAATTTACATAAATATTGCAAAGAATCAAGTCTTCCTTCAAGTTGTCAATAATGCAATTGATATTTGATTAAAAAGAATGAAAAATAGAAAAGAAAAGTTTGAGTCAATTATAGTATTCATTTGTTCTTTAAATGTTTGTAATGTGAGAAAATGTGTGAATAGGACCATAGATTACCATGTAGTTGATAATTTTACTACAAACATCATTGTAGATGTTTTATACCTATAATACAGTAAAATATTGTCATTTGCCGAATGTTTTTTTAAGCTATCAAGAAATAACTTTTCATGGATTGGTTGTGAAGCAAGTTTGTTCTGTTATCTCTCATCCATTATAGTGGCAATTTCTCTCAGTTGAACTAATAAAACAAACAAATATAGAAGTGTCAATAGTGTGTATATGTGTATGTATTTATTTATTACAAAAATATGTGTATTTATTTACATTAGGATTCAATCCTGTCAGAGCTGTGCTGTTTTAGGATAAATCTATAAAACAGCTTTTGACCAATCAGATTCAATATTTTATATTTCAGAGGCACATATATTGAGCTTGAATATTACTTGGTGAAACAGCTGATAAACCCTTCATTCATAATACAATATAGATGCATTTATAACATGTTAGACAGCCGCATTAAAATGTTATATTTTAAATCAGAATCATTGCTTTAATTTATAGTTAAACTAAAATTGTCCAGCTTTTAATCGCTTGACTCAAAACCTCCTTTTTTTTTAAATCAATTTGTTTAGTATAAGTGTTTTTTTTATTTCAAAAACAGACTGAAGTTCATACATAAATAATATAACACAAGATCAAAAGTGAAAGAAACAAGTCTACTGGCTTACCCTTCAGTCCTGTTAGCCTGACGCCGACAGGGCACAGTGTTCCTAACACATGTCCCTGTGCTTGGATCAACGCTCTCCACAATGACAAAGGGTCTCTCTTCCAGGGTGGCAACTGTTAGATGACGGTTATCAGACACGGGCTCCAAGAAGCTGCCATAGCGAGGCCAGACTGGGTAGCGCATGTGCAGTATTCCTGCTTCATAACTCCCGACCTGTGGAAACACAAAGTGAAAAATAAACTACTCCACTTTAAAGCTCTAGGATGCCACTGTAAGGCAGAGTTAAGTGGTGACAAAAAGGTCACCGGAATTCTGCAGGAGAGTGGCAGCAGTAATAAACAAAAGACATCTTATAACTCAATTGAGTGTTTACTCCCCACAGATAGTGCACATCAGTTTCATGCTGAATAAATCTTCTGTCTGATGCATTTAAGTAGCGCCATTCTGCCAAGTCTCATTATGACAAATAACTAGCAATAAAACATAAAACTTATATCGTGTTCCGTTCATCTAAGATTCAGTTTCTTTCCTAAACTGGATGAAGCTTTCCTTTAATAAAATAATTGTCACTGGAATCTACAGGATTAAATTCACATTAAGAAACTATGAGATGGCATTACTCTCCTACTGGGAAGCTATAGAAGGAAAGACCTTCCTATCCGACTTGGGCATATTTATTTAGCAGAAAGAGAAAAAAGACTGAAAGAAATTATATTTGCTGAGTTCAAATACGTTTAAACAGAAGAGGAAATAATATATAGACAATAAAAAATTGGACCAATCCAACATTAGTGCACAGCATTTACTGTACACAAGCTTCCCAGTAACCCTCATGCTACACAGCAAGGACACAGAAACACGGCTCCATGCTTCCCATGACATTAATGAGCTGCTACTATATGTATCTTTCCTATAATGCTAATCATAATTTAAGCTTCATGTAGTGATTTAAAATCAATAGTGAAAATCTGTTAAATCCCACCTTAAGAAGGATTAAAAAACTAACACTAAGCAGTTTTACTATAGCAGGAATGCTAAAACAATAATTTTGCTCTATGGATTTGAATGAGTGTAATTCTATCATAAGAACAAGCATCAAGATTGTCAAATAATATAAACACTCTGGTAAACATTCTATTGTATTGTATATTCCCATTGTCAAATTTGTAGTCTTTATATGATTGCTCAGGAAAGATTCTCTGCATTTATAATTTACGTATTAATAATACATTTGTATGTTGTCATGACATTCTAACAGAATTAATCCCATAACATTATGGCTACAACCATAATATAAGCATAATTACAGTTTGTGTATGTTTATACGCTTTCATAAACTTTTATTCAATGTTATCTCAGCTGTAACTAAATGGTTAATGTAAGGTCACACAGACCGACAGTATAATCACGGCTCTAATAAAGTCTTAACCATCTGATATTGTTCAGCTCAACTGAATGCAGAAACAGGAACTGGAATCAGATTGGAGATTGGAGTCCACATCATTGTAATCCATGTTTGCTCATGAGTAACAAGCATGACAAGCTTAGGAAAAGGGGATTTATAGAGGTATTATTCACAAAATCAGCAAAGCAAACAAATCCAATCTTATGGCTTTCAGGTACGGGTAATGAGACAGGCCTGCTGCATGATAACAACGGCTCTGTCTTTTGAACCATTAATAATCACCATTTGGTGAATGGACATTGTAAACACAAGATCAACACCTTTCTTTCTCACACGAACACATGAAGTGGACATGTAATTTAAATCAAGCAGTCTTGTGGTCGCTACTCACTAGGAAACCTTATGGGTGCCAATGAGCAATAAAGCAATGTAATTTTAATTTACATTGTTTGGGAAATCAGGTATTTTGATAGAAACAGAATTTAATATCGGTATAGGAATGTGGTGGTAAAGTAAACGTAATCAATGTGATACTGTAAGTGAAGAATCTACTTCTGTCACAGCAAATAGGGCAATTTATGTGTTGGAAGAATTGTAGGTTTTTCTTTATTATTGTTATTATTATTATTATTATTATTATTATTACTACTATTATTATTATTGATAATAACAATAATAATACAAAAAGAGCCAATTAACTATTAGACATACTCTCAATGATCGCAAAGACTAAACAGCTTCTATTATCATGTGCAAGAATTCAGTATCAGCATTTAGAACAATGTAGTAGTAATTAATTTTTATTCTATATATTTTATATAGTGTTGGTGTTATAGCAATTCAGTAGGTAATCCTGCTACCTGCTGGGTACTGTATGTGTTTCTGTATCTGTTTCCACTGTTTCCAGGTTATTTCCACCTCCCGAGACCAGACATATAGATGGATTGACTTTTCTAAATTGGGGGAATGTGTGAATGAGTGTGAGAAAATGCATGTGCATGGCATCCATTAATAGACTGCCCTCCCGACCCTGATTCACACTCTGTGCACTCTGGATGGGGTTGGAATTCACCGTGGTTATACTTAAAAAAATAATAATAGCATTAGCAATATATATACCAAAGGTATGGTGCATTGATCCAATCTGTAACTTCTGAGATTCAGTATTCTAAAGCATAAACGATACATCTTCTGTTAATGAGAAAAAAGTCCCTAAACACAGTAGATATCTACACTTTATAGGATATGTCTTCTGGTTAGCACTTTAAAATAGTACAATGGTAATTCATGCCGCTAATGTGAGCAGGAACCAGGCAGCATGAGTGACAGACGTAGCACTGAGAGTGTTGATGGGAAAGCAAGCAATTCAGATAGAGCTAAGTTGTGAGGCAGGAGACGTGACTCTTTTCTAATCCCATGCTGCTGATGTAGAAAGTATATTTATCTTGTCTTTGTGGTCTGTGGTTAACAGTGTGCTCCTTCGTATTATTTCATTCTCTCATTCACCTCAAGGAGGCTCTGATTGACCTATTTATATGCACATCTGCTTCTGCAGTCAGGTGGCGTTAGCACACTGCCAGCCACTCTCCACATGTCTCATGTCATCAGAAAGAATCATAGCCCTGGGGGTCTGACTAAATGAGGGCAAAGGAATTGTTTTAGACAACAAACTGTAATTGCATCATCTGCTGTCAATGACAGTGACAAATTATTTGTGCGTAACAATATAAGAATAATTATAGCTATATTCAACTCCTAACAGGTGTAATTTATTGCACTCAGTGGTAACTTATCTGGATTTCAGCAGGAAGAGCGCCTAAACTGTGACATGACCCCATTCACATGTATGTAATACAGAGAGTCCTAACTAACAATACTTATTATAGCTACTTGTTGATCGTATTTAGTAGTCAACAGAGATTTTGAATATACATAATACAAAATGCCTTCCTTGTAAGCCTCAGTTTATTTTTGTTATGAGTGATTTGGAAAAATCTGCTTGACCTAACATATTTTTGGATTACAGACAGACTTCCTGCTGTATAATTTCCTAGATTTCCTACTGTGTAAATCACTGTTATATTTGGCAATGGTTTTACATATGTACAGGTCCTGAGGCAGCAAAACATTCTCTGATGATTTAACATATTTTTGGTTGCATTCTGGATTTTTGAAATTATATCTATTTTATGCAGTTTTATGCATTTTTATGCATCTCTGTTTTCTTAGCATTTTTGTGCAATTCACAATAGATTGTCATTCTAAAAGTTCCTTTTCCATATTATATTGAAGGTCTTACCAATAAAACCTTCTGAATGAAACTTTCTCATTTTTATCTTACCTTGTCCCAGAGTCTCTCTTGGTCTAAAGCAATGATCAACATGGAGGGATTACTGAGATAGCCATGAGCATTGAAAGACAAGTCTTGGTGCTCCCATGTCACATTTAGCATATGTCTATAAAGATAAACAAACAGATGTGTTAATTTGCTTAAGTCTTGTTAGTCAGACACAATTAATCAGAAGAATTGCTTCTTTTTTCATGTTGACCAGTCCTGAGACTAATATATCAAGTGCCAACTAATTTGTAAAAAAAAAAATTGAAATGGACACTAATAAACATAGTAATAAGCATAAATAAACCTTATAAACAAATATTAGAGCAATAATAAGCAGTTTTGCAGTATTATGAGTGAAAATATTAAATGTTTACTACTTTAGAAGGATTCATGGACATTTGACTTGACTGTTTCATAAAAGCACTTCACAATTGCTTTATTAATAATGACATATTAGAATTTCCTTAAAATATTGCCCCAACACACAAAGGACTTAACCATGCACTAAAAGATTCTAAATAGATCGAGCCCTATCTATTGCTATGAGCCATTAAGCAACAATAGCTCTATCTTAGAATATAATCAATGAAAATTCAGTCTTCAGTGTGCCTCTGATTCTCTTGATCACAGACGGTCTGGGGAAGCATTTGAAGCAGGCTTTAATGAGGTCAGCTGTTCCCAGGTGAAAAACCGATTTAACTAGGAAATCTCTGAATCTCATTAGAAAGAAGAAGACTGATCAAAAAGCACCTGTGATCTTTCATTTTTGCCTGTAGAATATTTAGATTGAACATCATTTCCTTGTTCATTCAAAGCAGATCCTTTAACTAAGCCTATACAAACTTCTTAGTATATATATAATATATATATATATATATATATATATATATATATATATATATATATATATATATATATATATATATATATATATATTCTGTATAGTTGTCTACAAAAGCTTCACTGATATAATATAATACCAAAAAATAAGTCAGAAATACTTAATGTTATAGAGCAAAGAAGGTTCTATAGCGTTTTTATATCTGGATATCTGGTCCAAACATATAACATAGGGTTAGGTCCAATCCGTTCATTTCTCACAGCTCCAATAATTCCTTGTTCATATTTTAAAAGCGAAATCTAGTTTAGTAATGAGCTCTCCATCAGCAAAGAGTTCAAAATCCATTTTTTGGCCAAAAGATTAGTTTTAAGAAAATGTTAAACATCTCACCTAAAAACTAAATGGTGGTTATAGGATTTTGTAGAACTGTTACATTGACTGTGAGCTTCAGGAACAAATCCTCTATGTTTGTGGAAACTGTACACCCCCTGCACCACGACGGCCACTCCTTCCCTCACCCTCTGGCGGAGAGTTTTCCTCCAGTGGTCTGAGATTATGCTGATGACCCCAATCGGAAAACTGTCTGGAGGTGAGGCCTCTGGGTTTCCAACTGCAAGACTGGGGATGACCCAAATGTAGCCCGGTCCTAAGAGCCCGACATCTGATGCCATTCTAAATAGGTACTGAGCCTCATCATGCGAGCAGTACACCAGATACACCTGAGCATCCATTTGTTGCAACAACCGGCGTGAGCGGATGTCATTGGCACCTACTGACATCTCGAAGCTTAGCACATCCTGCAGCTCCCAAAGGAAGTAGCTGGAGTCAGTGAAGGAGCGGATGTAGTCCACAAAGTTTTCATAGCCTGGATGAAGGCTAGTTATCACTACAAAGCTACCCCAGTTGTATTCCTCCATCACTTTGAACATAGTATTGATCTGCTGCTCAATGGAAGCTCCCATCTGGAGGAACGTCGAACCTTCAGCCTGGAAGATACGTGTCGAAAAAGACATGCCAGTGAATGAGTTGTGTGATAGTTTGCTTCAGTTCAGCGACAGACTATAGAAAATGTAACACATTGTATTGTTATTATGTAAAAAAATGTCTGTGTACTGTGTTGTATTTTTATGCCATAATGCTTTATAGAACAACAAACAATATATTTGGTCATTCTGTCTATGCTATTATGTTGTAAATAGTGGAAAGTAATGCACGTTCTTAAAATCATTATCTTCTTTGAAATGTTTTTCTATTTACATGAGTAAGCCCAAGATAATGGATGCCCGAAAATGTGAGCTGTATCATTGTTTTGACAAAACCTGACGGAAAGTGTACATTTTGCTTGTGGTTGAGAAAACAATTTATGAGCAATTTAGAGATGAATGAAATGCACCTGTTTGCTTTAGAAATTAAATCTTAAACCAGCACAAAGGAAACTCAGTGGATCCCTTTGTGGGGAGGCACATTTGAGACGCAGTTTGTTCTCTTCGGAATTTGTTGTGACTATCAACATGTATCCATGAGTCACTCGGAACAGTTAACCTTGAGCACCTTTTCTCATGTGTGGAGGAGTGAATCCTCGATACAAAGATAAACTGCTGGAATATTGATCCGACTGTACAATTGCCACAAGCCACAATTATGATTTACTGCCCAATTTTGATAATATTTCTTTTCACTTTTGACAATTTAGTTTCAATATCTGTTCACATTTCAAATGTTTGATTGTACAGCACTCGTGAATGTATGTGAAAAGTTACGCACAAATTACACAGGTACACATTCTTCTTGCCTCTTAATTCTGTCACGTTAGAAGAAGTCTTTGTGCCCTATTCTGCCAGGAGCCTTTCCAAGGTGGCTGAAAATACAGGAGGGAGATTGAAATGCCCAATTAAGCTCCGATCTGAGAAATATGAGTGGAAATGTCTCGTCTTGTGAGGAGACATTTTCCCAAGACTCCAATCTGACAGGAGCTTGCTCAAACCCATATATGCTGATCCAGTGTCCTTCAGGTAACTTCTATAGTTTACCTAAAAGTAGGCTGGCTATGGGAATGAGAAGGGAATCAAGTTGACGAGAGCTCTGGGACTCACTCTTACTTTTCCGTTGTATTTTAAGAAGTAGAAAAAGATCACCGAGGTCCAGCCCTCCAGGCCCTGACACCCAGATGCATCCAATTAGTTGAATCAAAAGTAATAGGATTGTTCCTGCACATCTACCATGACGGAGATATTTAAATAAGGATCACTCTGTTCTACCATTCAGGCCCATAAATTAAACACTATTAATTCAAAACAGAACATGGTCTTGATGAGTGCATGTCATACGTGTGCCTAATTAATTGGTCTTTCACTTCCTTCTATGAGCATATACTCTCCAATTAGCAGTAACTGAGAACTATGAACATCTCATAGAAGAAGGTTTGATTTTCCAAGCAACAGGAGACTGATAATTGACTGATATTTTCTCCTTAGTGAATATATGATAAAATCTTCTTGAAACGGTAATTTTCCTTTTTAATACCTTAAATTAGGCTTCATAGCATTGTACAGCATTTTTTTTATTTAAAAAATGCTATAATAAATTCATTTAGCTGAATAAACTTCTAAGATCCTAAGAGGAAACTATATTGTAGAATATATACAGGATACTAGTATTTCTCACACAGTCATCAGGCAATGTACTGTACATTAAAGTGGTATAAATCTGTGGCGGAACAGCCATACTGTATGTGGTTTATTTTTAACTTTGTTTTTCTCTTTACTCCTTTACTAGAAAAGAGAAAAATATATACAGCCTCTTGTATTAAATGAGGATTTTATGGCAAATAATTACAAAGTTATTGGAAGAAGTGGAAAGAGCAGGTAATTGCATATCAAATGCAAGAATAGAAAATGCTGCAATAAAAAAGCCAAAACTCATCTGCTGGTACTTAACATGCATAAAAAATGTATAACAATAGCTTTACTCTACTAGTTCTTAGCGTATTGGAAGGCAAGGAGAATCAGTTTTCTTTCATTTTTAATCCAATGAAGACTACTTCTAATAATATAGTGATATGAAGAATGTTCCGTGTCTTTCTTTTTAATTATTTTACGCTTCATTTAGTCGTATCTCTCATTACACTTTATGTCAATACAATGACAGATTAGAAATATAATTTAATGAATAAGAAGTAAAACTGAAGTCTTTTGTATTCAGTAATAAACACTCCATTCTGATACTAAACTTTCTATAATATGGGATTCTACATCCTTTGTGTTTCTCATTGAATATACTCATGTTGTGTAAGTTATTTATTTAGTTAAACTTTCTTCAACAGAAGTAGATAGTAATTCTTATGCATTTAATGTTCCAAAGCTTCAACATATGTTATATATTGTCATTGTCATAATGAATATTGTCATAACATATTGATTTTGAGGCATCACTGATCGCAGCAGATGTATTTGGACTTTTCCTATCACCAACTGGCATGGGCTTTTGAAATGTGTGATCTTGTATTGCGATTAAACAAAAAACTACTTTACAGCTGCAACTAGGGACACATTTTTAATTTAATTGTTTATTGTAACTGTATTTAACAACTTTATTTAACTGTTATGTTGCTAGCTGGTAAACAGTGTCTGTTCATATCCATACAGATTAATATAATTTCAGTCTTTTTGCAGTTAATATATCGTAACCCAGATAAGTCTACATTAAAATTATAGTTTTCTACTCTACTTCAAGAATTAAGCTCACCACTCATTATTGTTAGGCAACAATGTTTTTCTCAGTCTATAAATACGTTTTTTAAATGAATGGAATCCACATTAGTTTTAGTAAATACACTGATACTAATTTTAGATTAATTCCTCACCTCAGTAATCTCTACTATTTGGGAAGGAAATTTATAGTAGATCTAAAACCCTGTGTGAGTTATGGAACATATTGTACTAGTTGGTTACATGTCTAATTTTCAATAAATTCTAAGCAAACCATAACCACAGTGCACACCGGCATTTATTGCCTTTATAAAGTACATGAATACCTATTGTGTAGGCTCTCACTTACCCCAGATATGTCAATTTACCTTTTCAGGGATGACTAAGGCAGAGCCTCCATTGATGCCAACTATAGGTATGGACGTCTGGGAA
Organism: Kryptopterus vitreolus; assembly: GCA_030449085.1. NCBI lineage: Eukaryota > Metazoa > Chordata > Actinopteri > Siluriformes > Siluridae > Kryptopterus > Kryptopterus vitreolus. The sequence goes on along the minus strand of JACRUU010000015.1, from coordinate 27,201,598 downwards.
GAGAGAAAATCTAGAATCTGAGCTACAGCCTCCGAGTCAATATCATCCTCGAAGACCACACCATGGAGGCTCTCAGCAGCCATGGTTTGACAGAGTCGCCTAAGCAGTGCACTTGGACTTGTATCATTTACTAAAACAGTGATGGGGTTAACATCCAGCGGCAGGTCCAGAAAGTTCTCCCGGCTGAGACGGCCCTTGATTTCACCCTGGTGTCCAGAGCTGCTGAACACAATTGCTACATTAACTGTAGGGGGGCCAAAGAAAGGACGTGCCTGGTAGTGTGGCATGACAGTAAGCAACAGGAGCTGGAGAGAGAGACTCAAACACCCCTGATGAATGGCCATTTCTGGCACCCACAGCCTACAAAGAAAAAAGAAAAACAGAGGAATAAATACATGCAACAAAATGCAAGCTGAAATAATTCAATACGGAAAGGTTCTTTCCAGCACAGATACATTGCCCTTTCATGTGTCAGGTACAAAGTGTATTGAATACATGCTGTGTATTTGTATACAATGTGTGTTCGGTCTCAACTACATCGCTGATTTGCTGTCAGCATGTTGGTTGTGTGTGTGTGTCTAAGCAATTCTGTGACACAACAGGTAGCTTGCAGCATAAAGAAGAAACACAGTGAGAGCTCAGTCAGGAAGTCACAGCAAACTGTGCTCTGTTAACACTTCCCAGTGTCCACTATTTGACTCGCTGAACACACTGAAGGTGCCTATCTATGGTGCAGTCACTTAAAAAGAGAAGCACAACATACAACAGCTCTTTCTCTCTCTCTCTCTCTCTCTCTCTCTCTCTCTCTCTCTCTGTGTTTTATGAAATTCTGTGAGAAGACTAACATTTCCAAATTAAGGATTAAACAACCAAATAGAGGCTCAATATATATATATATTATATATATATATATATATATATATATATATATATATATATATCATATATATATATATATATATATATATATATATATATACATATATATATATATATACATATATATATAATATATATATATATATATATGTAACTAATACATAACTAATAAATTAATAACAAATGTGATGGCAGGACACAAATTGAAATATTAATTTTTTTAAAATGACCTCTAAATAACCTATAATAGTGTCCAACACAATAGATAAACATGTATATCTGTATGCTGCTTTAATTTAAACCTTTAATAAGGGACATATATTGTGTTGGAACTATAAATGTACTGTTTTTGTGTTTAAATGAAATTTGTTTTTGTGTCTGAATTTGTTAATGGGATCAAGCAGTACATTATAGACTCCAGAACAGTGACAGGTGTGCTGCTAATTGGTTGTGCTATATGAAGAGCCGTATAAATCGCTAATCATTTCAGATTATTATTATTTTACTACAGAGGCGCTGACACTGTAGATTTCTCCTTTATATATTATCCGATAACAAATATAAGATCCCCACGGTACATGCAAGCCTGCGAGCACACATATCCGAGGATATATGTCTTCATTTCAGCATTTAGGACATCCAAAACAGAATTATGTTTTGATGCATGATGTGATAAATACTAATATAATATATATATATATATATATATATATATATATATATATATATATATATATATATATATATATATATATATATATGAATAAAAAAACCCTTACCAGTGCTCCAGTGTTACTACTGCTACATTTAAGCATCCGTTAAAAACCCATTTCAACTAGTATAAGCTGTCATGAAGCTTGCTTTTGTGATTTTTTTTGTGTTAATCAAGACTGCCATTGTTAAATCCAAGATGGATCACGGCTATCTGAGGTCGGGTTAGGATTGAGTCTTAATGGAATTGAGACCAAGTCAAGATCAAGAGCAAATAAATGTCAAGGAAGTAAACCATCAAATACTATTGAGGCCAATCTTTAATTACCAAGTTGCCATTATCTGTGCATAAGTACTTCATTGATAAGGTTATGTTTCAATAGGAAGGAGAACCTTTTCAAATTTTGTGCATGTAAAAAGAATGGTTCAATGGCCAAGGCTGTGATGTCATATTTAAAGTACAAATTTCAGTAAATTTGAAATCCATGAATTAGTGTTCATGGCCGCTTTTAGACCTGGCATTCACATGCATTCTGGGTGATTGGATTACAAGTGTGAACTGCATCACTTGTGATTAGTTACTCAGTTAACTCAAACCACATTCATATCACTATTTCATTCATTGTCCATATCACATATTTGTGTTGTGAATACAAATGTGCCTTGAGGTCTCCCATACAGCAGTGAAGGACGAGCTTCCTGACAGATATTCCCCAACAGAAATGATTGATGACAGAAATGATGACAGAAATCTGATCACAAGTGGTTAGTGTACACATATTCATATTGGCAGCTGTGAACAGCAATGCTTCAACTTGTATCCAATCCCTCAGGACACATGTTAATTTAAAGAGTAATGGGGCCTAAGAATTGACTAAAATCGCACATTTATATGTTTGAGATCAAAGGGAATCTACAGAATGAAATCATTTATCATTTAAACAGTTACACATTTTTTTTTGCTATAAATAAATATGTCCTAAAAGGATTATGTATGTCACATAAAATGCACAGCTAAATTACTACAATTACTTAGCATTATTAAACATGGCACACATTATCCATACCGAGCAACATAGTACCCAATATCTACAGAGCTCCGAATCCCCAGTGTACAACTGAACCTTTATTGTTGTATATACTATCCATCTAAAACACACTGTTTACTGTAGCAGACACAAAATACAACAATATTAAAGCTATATTTAGAACTCCATTCCTGCCCCACTCCATAAACAGACTTAAACGTAAAACGCTGCACTATATCCCTGCATTCAGAAAATCTGTTTTAGAGGTATTCATACCACCAGATTGGGCGACGGCTGAAGCTAACTCATTAATTACAAATGACCAAACTGGCCATTATGCACTGTGTGTCCCACAACATGCTGGCCCTGTCTTTTAGAGCTCTGATCAGGTTCCAAAAAAAAAAAAAAGAATCGATTCACACACAGTTCAAAGCTGTGTGCATTACAGAAAGCGATTGCTTTTTTTTCCAAGTATGAAGCCAAACAGCACTGCAGCTTAATGAGTTGAACCTGATTTAGAAGCGTAAAGGTTATTCCCATCAATCCATGCCAGCATTTTACATGTACGACCATACACCCTATTAAGCAATCAGAGCAGCTATAACACTCATCTAAATTACTGTGGCTGATAAATATCTGTCGCTATTTGCAGTTCTGCAACAGTTCACTCAATAGAATGTTTAGGGTCCATGATAAAGAAAAAAACTCCTTGTTTAATTGGAGATCACTAGACGTGCCCAGATCACATAGAACAGATGGCTAGGCAGATAGGATGACATAGAGTCCATCTAAATGAGGCTCAAAACAAATCAGTGCTTGCCAAGAGGAAACCTAGGTAGGGTATTTATACACCCTCATTCTCATTAAGCCGACATCATTTGGTTGGTATACTAATTGAGGAAATGTGTTTTTAGAAAGAGTATGGAGACAATGCAAAATATTCCATGATACATATTATTTTTTAAGTCACAAAGGCAGAGGAATTGTTCAATTAATGATTTATCCATGTTTTAATAAAGTTCAGGGTATCATGACTAATCCCTATATAAATATGAAAATGGGCTTTTCCAAAGAATATAAAGAAAGAAAGAAAAAAAAAACAAATCCCAAGATTTTGCTTTGTAGACCGAAATGAGTTTAAAGCCATGCTGAGCTAATATACACTATGCGTCACATGTAATAGAATTCACTGTTTCACTTATCTAACTGTTCCCCTTTTCTGGGAAATAAGGAGGATGATTACATTTTTTCTTTCCAGTCCTCCTTTTATGTTTTATTCTTATGCATATCCTCCCAACAGTATACTCTCAGAACAATGTACTAAACGGGCACCTTCAAGGTATACGGTATCTTTTGTGCCTTTAATATCTGTATTTAAAATGGAAATGTGCATATAGCATACCGTGAGCTATTACTTAAGGTATGTAAATGGGTTGCAATTAGTTTTTAGAGTCAAGTCTTAAAGGTACAGTGCCCGATCCTTTCTATGTAAAAGTATCAGAAATCTAATTGGCCTTCGTTGTTATGTTATGCAATAGATATGTCTCCACTTTATCTTGTTACTGGTCTTTACCAACATGTTTACCTGCATTTTGTTACTGATTATTCTTAGTTAATATAGGTTGCCTATTGTTGTTTTTGAATAATGATTATTCTTTTTTTTTGACATTGACTGCAGGGGTATTGACCCTTACAGTATATCAAACCATGACAATGACTTTTGGATTGGTCACAGGGAATATCATGCACCCGTGTCTTGCCTCATCACACAGTGTGCTACAGAAAAAATGACATATTAAAGGTATAAAAGGTGTACCCTTGAGGGATTCAAGAGACAATGAAAAACAGAGGTTAGTAGACTATTTTTCTGAGCCATCGAATGCATTGCTACAATATATTCTTATTCTACAAATATTTGTATGTATATTAGTACGAGAGTCCAAAAATTAGCAACACCAAAAACTCATTAATTATATGATTATTATTTAGCTGGTATTTATAGAATTAAAAAATGACTATTATAGATTATTCTATTTCTGTGTTATTAGCAGGTCATAGAAAATATAACATGACCATTCATTCATTCATTCATTCATCTTCTACCGCTATATCCGATCTTCTCGGGTCACGGGGAGCCTGTGCCTATCTCAGGCGTCTATGGGCATTAAGGCAGGATACACCCTGGATGGAATGCCAACCCATCGCAGGGCACACACACTCACATTCACACACACATTCATACACTAGGGAAAATTTTCCAAGGTGCCAATCAACCTACCGTGCATGTTTTTGGACCGGGAGGAAACCGGAGAACCCGGAGAAAAACCCCCTGAGGCACGGGGAGAACATGCAAACTCCACACACACATGGCCGAGACGGGAATCGAACCCGGATCCTGGCGGTGTGAGGCGAACGTGCTAACCACTAAGCCACCGTGCCCCCTTAACATGACCATTTCAAATTTAATAAGATATTATAAGCACTATCAGAATCAGAATGAGGTTAGTGTGTGCCTGTGCATAAAAGTCATTAGTTTCCGGTTTATAAACATATAATACATTCATTATCATAATATTTGCATTCAAGTGCAGATTTTATTTATTTATTTTTTTACAGAATAAGTATTATTTTTTGTAGTAAGCAGCACAGACTATAAAATGTGTAATAGTTATGGTGACTTGTTACTCAATGTGCTATTTGTTTATTCATTTGTTTACTTTTTACACAGTTTCCCAGAGTAAATCAACGAAACACCTGCATCCCTGCTTTGATGGCAGCAGTAGCACATAAGCTGTGAATAGTGTTAATATATTCGCATTGCAGCATGTTGGATGTGCTGGAGATCTTCTCATGTCCATCATTTGGACTCCTGTGATCCTTTTTCAAACACTTAAATGTGTTTGATCACAGGTCCTCGTCAAAATGAGCATCAGAGCTAGAGCATTTGTTCCCTTGATGAAACCATTATAAGATAATAATTAAAAAACATGAAACAAGTTCTTTTTTTTTTTAATTAGATCTTTTATGATGTGTATGCTCATCATGTCTGGTATTATTTATTAAGAAAATAAAATAAAATAAAAAACAAATACAAATATAATATATATATTTAATGATTATATACACCAAATGGTTATAGTATAGGCAGTTTAGTTGATTAACATATTCATTGAATACAGGTTTAACAAAAGATACTGACTATTGTCTAGCCTCTTTGCATTAATATGGAATTAGATTGCTATAAGCAAATCAGCAGCAAAAGCAGCAGAATAACCTCCTGGAAATGAAACTTACTACTTTAACACCATCTCCTATTTCTTCCCAGATCTACTCACTAAGAAATGTATCATATCATGTATTATATTTGCATGCAGCCTTTCAGCACTTCAACATGTCTGCTCTACAGAGCATAAATACATTTTCACTTTTCTACTCTGCAGTTCAGCTTCTCCCTTTCTCTCTGATTACGACATTAACACCACAGATGTTTGAAGCTTTAGAAAAAAAAATAAAAGATCCAGTACAGTGCTGCTGTCAGATTTGTGAACATAACTTATGCACATGTGCAGTGCTATTCAGCAACATTATTCGTCACATATTTTAATCCAAATTTAAAAAGAAAATAATGGAAATAATGACAATTGATGACACTAATGCAGCTGTTAATGTCTGATTCGGTAAAGTACATCCACATACCTTGCAATGTGTGCATGAATATATAATTAATGAGACCATCATTACTCATCAAACCATAACTCTTTATCAGGGCATCTCCATCTTATACGGTAGACAGCGTTTTATACCTATAGCTACTAAAAGCCCTGGCATTGATTACAACATGTCTGTGATATTACACAGACATGAAAAATTATAATTTTTACATAAATACACTGTAAATTCCTTTAAAGCCAATAAGGTACCTATACTTCTAAATGGATTAAAGTTGACTGAGTACACAGTGACTTTAATAGCCTCAGGAGACTGCATTGTCCTGATATAAGATGTATTATTCTATTTACTCAAATAATAAAATCATCATAAGAAGATAGGTAATCCAAAAGTCCCCATTTTTGAGGACATTGAGAGTTTCCATGATTATCAAGTGCACAAAGGCAAAATTAGGCCCACAACATTAGAGTTCTCAGTAAGGATAGAGTGGACAGCTACTGCAGTCTACAATAGTCTCTCTAGTCCTCAGTTTATTTACTGTAAGATTAGTGATGCTTGGGGAGATGCCATGCTATAGTAGAACCATATTAGCATCTCTCTGATTCGATCGCCAACACATTTCTCGATCAATTTAACCTCTTGTTGTATCCCACAATGCAGTTTGATTCATGTGTTGACAATAGGGATAACGGCCAGCTAAAACGAATTACGCAAATTTGCGGTTCTTGGTAAAGCTTTTTTAATGAGTTTTTCTATGTATATGTTTCAGAGGAACACCCAACAGTATAGCATGTTTGGCAGGTTTTCGTTTAAGCTATGCTCAAACCTATTGAGCGATGATGTGGTTTTATGTTGCTACCAATGATTTGCCTGCTGGGCATGGATGAATATGAGACGCCTTGCATGCCGTTGGGCAGCTTTCACAGTTAAAGCTGAAAGCAGTGAGATAATATTTGTGTAATATTAAGGTCACAGAGATCACGTCAAACATTTTGTTCGCCTCAACTCCTCGATCCGCACACACACTAAATTTGCGTGTTTTAATTTAGAATATAAACTATGTCTATCATGACACCTGCTGGATATTGACACACAAGCAACTCTGATTATCGAATGGGTGGTCAGTATGCTAGATGTTGTGGAAAAATAAAAAAAGAACATTCACGTATCCACAGTTGTTCTGATTATCCTCCTCCCAGCACGCTGCTACTCACGTGCACAACAGCAGAGCGTATTAAAGCAGCTCCGCAAAGTCTGCTTCAAAAAGCCATATACCTGACATGTTAGTAATTACACTTCTGTCTATATATAAAAGACAATATGGGTTTCAACATTTGTAATGGAGTTGTCATCATCATTTATTACCTGCTTACCAGTGTGGACATAAGCAAGCATTAACTGATGCATTAGACTCCCTATAAACATGTCTGCATGCAAATTAAACTATAAATTGTTGATGCTGTTTTTTTTCTCAGGCATAGAGAATATTTGAATCTCTACAAATGAGTAATCAATTGCATGTGCAGAGCTTTAAGAAAAAAAAGTTAGGAAAGGTTGCAGATATGGTGCTCATGGTGAAAGCTACATACATCACAATACTTTGTTTCTATTTTATTTAAATGTAATGTCACATTAGTTAACACAGGTACATGTAATCCATAGGCGCCACAATGTAGGTATGGAGCATGCACACATGATACCTTTTCCAAGGTTACACAGAGGAGAACAAACACATGTATAATAGCAGACAGATTCACAGGCTTTTGCATAAACTCTATATAGTTGTATTCATTTGTCAAGCTCAAGTTCGAAGATTCCCCTTATGAATATAGTATATATTCCTAAATGCTTTATCCAATTCATAAACTGTGTGACCTTGTCTGGTTTGATATAGTGCATTTGCAATGAATACAATGAATATCATATCAGTGTTTGGATTACATCTTTAGCACATCATAATGTTCATGAGAATAATTGCTCTAAAGAAACACAATTTATCATGTTTAACACCTGCCTAAATGCATTCCTCTAAACAGTTTAGCTATAACCAATACTTACAATAATGTAAAATATTTGCTCTGAATTGAGTTATACCATATATTTCTGCACAGCAAACATGCTCTGCACATACCAACCTCTACTTGCCTATACCTATAAAAATCTGTTGTTATTAACACTGATATAAATTGCAATATTGAAGATCAAGTTTCAAAGTCAATATTTCTGCTAATGTGTGCTACAAGCCTGGGTGAATAACGTGCCATTTATAGCACGTCTGCTGTCTGATTTGCTTTTTTCTCCTCTTTCTAGGAACACTATTACTACAAGCTGACAGCGAGCAGCACACCTGTTACCACACTATAAGTCCCCCTACACAGACATCACCTTTGAAATGCAAAAATACAGTCTCTCTGTGCAAACAGCAGGTACAGCAGCGACTCGGAGCATCAGCCAATGCATCCAAAATAGAGATCTGAGTTCTAATCCATGAGTCAGATCCAGAAAAAAGGGCATATACAGAAGGAAGGAGTTTGCTTACCTGCACTGGCTGGATGCATCCGAGCCTGACCTCGAGCAGTACGTGCTTTCACTGCAGGTGTCTAGGGTTCCCCGTTTGGTCCTCCCTCCTTTTTTGTCTCTTTCCTTTGTTGGTCCTTTTTTCTGTCACTATTTTTTTCTTTTAGCTCTTAGTGAGTTCACTGGTGTACCAGAAGAAGACCTTGCAGTGGCAGAGATCCTTGGCATGAAGACAAAAGTTGTGTCTGGTGAAAACAAAAAAAAAAAAAAAGGAAAGGAGGAGTTTTGGCGAGACAAGTGTCCCAGTAGAAGGGAAAAGGCAGATGTTGGCAGCTTCACTGCCTTGTGATGGCAGCGAGAGGTATCTAGAGGATTGCAGTTGCGATTTCTGCCTAGGAAGAAGTGTGAGTGCAGGTGGCGAGGTGAGCCGAGTTGAGAATGGAGATTCCCTGCCAGGACTGTGTGTGAATGTGTATGTGTCGGCGAGAAACAGCAAAATATTTATAAAGGAAATGCTATTTGCTTTTGGCAAGCCGATTCGGGGGTCCCGATTTGTGTTAATTAAATTGCCATTTTTACTTCAGGTTTTATGTGATCTTGTGTATTCACATGATAAAAATGTAACATTCAAATATTTTAGAATTGCTAAAGCACAAAGAGCCTTGTAAACAACTTGATAATTGTCAAAGATTGTGACAAAAAAAAGAGAGAGAGAGAGAGACAGAGAGAGATGGTGTTATATCTGACCTCTTCTATTCCAGCTGCCGATGTCTTTTCGGAGAAGTGAAGCAGAAGTCCAGACAAAGTGTTTTACAGCTTCTGTCCTTTTCACTGAGGATGTGCTTTGGTCCAAAATCCACAAAGTTCGTTAAAAGTCACACAGAAATGGATCTGATAATTTAGCTGTGACTTTTTTTTTCCCCCGTAAGCTGCAGCCCCAGTTTCTCAGTTCAGATCCGATGAGGCAGTGATGACTGAAAAGAATGAATAAAGGAATAAGCCGTGGAGTTTTGTGTCCTTGTCCTGCTTCTGTGCTTCACTGGCATGTCAGGGATGTTCAGGCACTTGCTGCTCTCCATGCGATGCAACAGCTTCTGAGCCCTGATAATCTTGCTGTACAGATTTATCCTCCTCTCCTCCCTCCCATGCTCTCTCCTCAGTACCACACACTCTTCCCCCTCTCTCCATCTCTCTCACTACCTGAGCCCCTCCCCATCACTGATTCTATACACATCACTGATTCTATAATGGAGCTTTCCCAATTTTCACACCTTCTCTGATTTAGTTTATTACACGCAGTGCAATTTTTTTCCCCCACTTACACCTCGCTGGATTACGAAGTTATGGAATTTTCTCCTCTCTCCTTGTTTACCCTTTCTTTCTATTTTTTTGTGACGAGTATAAAGGTTTTTCTTCAGGTCTTCCATTTTGTGGATTTTTTCATTAATCCCATTTTACCACCCGCACCATACAAACACACACACACACACACACACACACACACACACACACACACACACACACACACACACACACACACACACACACACGCGCACACACACACACACACACACACACACACACACATGCACACACCTTTATGACCTTGCGTGTTCCACCTAAAAAATGCAGTCTTCTTTATTTTAGACATACTACAAACCTTTAAAAAAAATTCCCATACAAAAGGTATACATAAAAATCCACAAAACGTTAATGCCATTAAGTTTATATAATATCATGTGAAATAAAGGTCTTTTTAAACAGGTCCGAAAAAAAAATATTCAAAAAATGAATATGCTCAGTGATTCAACATATCAGACTCCTCCGTTACAGCTTACCTATGGAAAATAACCTGTCTTTTTACTCTTAATAATCTAGTTCAAAATAATGTGAATATCTTTCTTACAGCCCCCATTTCCCTGTTCCATCTCTACCTAGTATTCAAAGAAAAGTCTGAAAAATGTCTGTAGTGCTTTGTTCACTGCTTTTAAATAAAGCTAAATATAAGTTGAGTTATTTTTTGACCAGGCCAGGTGATGACATGCTGACAGGTGCAAGAGCTAATGTCTTGCTGCTTGGAACATGCATTACGATACAACACTCCCAGCCTTGCATGAATCACGTTCACATGTTACATAAAAGTCACATTTTGCCTCTATTGCACCAATTCCCCCAAAATATTACTCCATTATTCTCTCAATTGTTTTTTTTTAAATGATAAGCTAATAAACACACAAGATTTGTGGCTGTAATTCTTTATTTAACTAATAATCATCATTTGCTTTAGAGAAGCAGTGTGTTTACCACAGCGCCCGCATTTTATTTAACACCACAACGAAAAGATGCACAGTTACATGTTTGTCAGATTAAGAACATTATAAGCAATCAAACTGAAAGGAGAACAGTGGGTAATCAATAATGATAGCAATAATGAAGCATTTAACTGTTGGGTTCTAGGTTTATAGCTGGTGGCCATTTCTATACAGAATGTAATGACTAATTTAATGCAGTCCAGATTATACATAGCGCTGCTGTTTCTTTGCTTTGAGAAATAAGATCTGCTTTTATTAATTCATTCATCTTCACTTCATGCTGTTTAGAGTCGCAGTAGATCTAAAGGCTGTCTCATGATGTAGGAACACCCTCTGGATGAAACACCTATCACTGTGTGTATTCCTTATTATTATTATTATTATTATTATTATTATTATTATTATTATTTATTTATTTATTTATTATTTTAGTAATCAAAGCAGTATGATTTTTATATTTATCCAATTAACATTCCTCAATCCATGTCAAAACTTTGAAAGTTTTGGGCCGGCTTTTATACATGTTATTACAATAGGAATAAGTAAATAAATCTGCTTATTCAGTGTTAAATGCTTTTTACATTGACGTACACACATTCAAGTAATGCATATTGTATTGTTGAGTTATACAAATAGTGTAGTTCATCATAACAGTTCTTTTGCTGCTGTAAATGGTAGCTATTATTAGAGGATTTGTGGAGAAAAGACACTAGAAACGTCAAATTAATTAGGGTTAATTCTGCTGCCAAAATTTCCAGGAGTAACATCTGGAAGACTGCTGTTTTGTTCGATGGGAGCCATGAAAGTTTGCAAATGCGCTTTGGAAACTTGAATAAATTAAGCAATATCAAGTATAGAAAAGTTTTTAAGTCATTAAAACTCAAGGTTTAGCTTAAAAAAAGGACATTTTGACGGCCGTTCCAAGTGATCATTGCACGTGTTTTACATAATAACTAAGCAAAATCTTACTACTTATAATACTTATAGTATTATATTATAATATTTATTAGAGGTGCACAGTGGCTTAGTGGTTAGCATGTTCGCCTCATACCTCCATGTATGTGCGGAGTTTGCATGTTCTCCTCTTGCCTCAGGGTTTTTTTCTCTGGTTCTCCGGTTCTCCGGTTTGCCACCTTCCCCGGTTCAAATACATGCACGGTAGGTTGATTGGTACCTTGGAAAAATTGTCCCTAGTGTGTGAATGTGCATGTGTGTGCACTCTGCGATGGGTTGGCATTCCATACAGCGTGTGTCGGACCTTGATGCCCAAAGATGCTTGAGATTGCCCGAAGACGCACAGGTTCCCAGCGACCCAAGGGAAGATCGGAAAGTGGTAGAAGATGAATGAAGGAATGAATCACTATTTATTAGATACAATTAAATATAGTGTTTAAATGAATGTTTCTCTGTGGTGTGTGGTGAAATGTGGCGCACATATCCAATACAGTTCACCACACCTGGACTCACATTGTGTGCCCTAGATGATTTTTTATAGGATATTTAGCTTCCACCAACCAATAAAAACAGAGATTAGGCATGGAAGCCTGTGTGGATCCCATTTAGGGTGTGGCCCTGCCTAGAATTAGTCCTGGATCCAGTGGAATTGTGAAACAAAAAAAATCTTGGAACATAATGCTAATTATTATGGAAAAACAATTTCTGTCTATAGTAGCTTCATTTTGCTGCCACATATATCCTAAACCAAAAAGGAGAATTATAAATCCTTCATGGTTATTTAATGCAGTTGTGCTGGATGGCAGCTCTGCGGTGACTGCAGTCAACTGTCACTGTGTTTCTCACTCTTCTGAGCAAGGCTCTTCATCATCCCTCACTTACTGCCTCTAATCCCCAGCAATACCTGCTTTAACCTCAGAAATGGATTAAAATACCTTCCACATACATCAGTTTTCATTCTAAGCCTGTCTGACACCTATCAAGTGTTGGAATTTCACACCTGATCTGGTCAATTCTAACACAAATATTACTTTATATTTTCTATTTTATGTTCAGGCACAGCTTTTATTTGAAAATCGTCTTAATATTTTTTGAGCAAAATGGCTCGAGAGCTTAATATTGGTGGAGAGTATTTTGGAAGGTAAAGAGATTAGGTGTGAATCCTCTCCTGACTAAACATGGGGCTGCTCACAGCTCAGTCTGTGCTACAGATTTCTCTGCAATTTCTACATGACACATTTAGGCTCCAAAAATACTCCCTGTGTTTCTCTTGATACTCCACTATGAAACATCTGTACTGAATGTGTTTCTCTATTGCTTCATCTACTGACTTGTGATACCGGAGTGACACAGTAATACTTGATTGACTATTGCATCATGAGATATATGCATGCAAATTCTATGTAAAGTCTGTGTACAGTAAAAAAAAAAAAAAGATTGCTGTGAGATTTAATTAAGCAGGATAATCTTCACGCAAGGGGCACGGTGGCGTAGTGGTTAGCACGTTCGCCTCACACCGCCAGGATCCGGGTTCGATTCCCGTCTCGGGAATGTGTGTGTGGAGTTTGCATGTTCTCCCCGTGCCTCAGGGGGTTTTTCTCCGGGTTCTCCGGTTTCCCCCCGGTCCAAAAACATGCACGGTAGGTTGATTGGCACCTTGGAAAATTGTCCCTAGTGTATGAATGTGTGCGTGAATGTGTGTGTGTGTGCCCTGCGATGGGTTGGCATTCCATCCAGGGTGTATCCTGCCTTAATGCCCATAGACGCCTGAGATAGGCACAGGCTCCCCGTGACCCGAGGAAGATCGGATAAAGCGGTAGAAGATGAATGAATGAATGAATCTTCACGCATAATATGGGAGGTGGTATCTCAGTGGTTAAGGCATTGCCCGTTGGACCCTTGAGCAAGGCCCTTAATTGCTCAGTTGTCAGTCGCTCTGGATAAGGGCATCCGCCAAATGCTATAAATGTAATATGCAAAAAATAAAGAAGGATTGTACTAAATACACATGGTCTAAAAGCTACTTATTGACACTAACACTTTACAACAGTTCCAAGCAGATACTGCACTTTTCTGCATAAATGCACTGCTGTTCATAGCTCCGTGGTGGAAGATGACTATTTAACTGATGCAAACACCAAAACGTCTGCTTGAGAACTCTGGGATAAACCAAGAAACAGAATCGCCTTAGGTCTTAAAGAAAGAAAATATAATAATCCACCAATAACACTAAAAATATGAATGCTTTAATGTGACCTGAGGCCATTTGTAAGTTATTTAACCCTTTAAACATTGCAGGTTTAAATCCGAATAAAATAGTTCATGAATGTTATTCCCAAGTGGATTTCATACATGCAACTTGTCATATTACCGTTTTTTTTAGCTATTATTGTTTTATGGTCAGATGTCCTGGTATGATTGTTGTAATAGTGGGCTATTTTTTTGTGCTTTCTTTAAAACCCAGGCTGCATAATCTAGAGTGTAGCAGAAAGATTTGCCTAACCAGCTGGACACACAACCGGACTATTAAGTAAATGCTAATTAATATTTTTTTTCCCCTCTTTGCCAACCTTTTCTATTTGCAGTAACTTGGAGCGAGTCCCGCTTTTGTATTATGCTAACCATTAGACATTTGTTTGAGGAAGTGTACATTCATATTTTGTAATCTAGTTTCCATAATGATTAACTTCACATTGTTTCCCAGTACTGTTAAACTGGGGCGAGTTTGAAAAGGAATTTGACATGAGGAGACAAACAATGCACAGCGCATTCTCTTGCTCAGACAAGGGCAGAGCAGTTATTTGGATCAAAATGACTGAAAATTGACAACTGGACAAGTTTAATGATCATAAAGCCCGAGGTGGCCCGCTCAGAAAGCTTTTTTCCCCTCCTGGCCAGATGGCAGTCTGCTAGGCTGATGAGTTTTGGCTCTGTATGCACAGACACACCTGCAGACTGTCTGCCTGTGGCTTCTGTTCCCCACACTTGGAGGGATGAGGGTTAGGACAAGAGAAAGTGGTCAAAATATATTGGTTTAATAGCACCATTTGAACAACATTGCCTGTGGTGAAAATGTAAAAACACCACTTTGCAAAGAGACCATTGTGGGAATCAAGATGCATGGACGTCAGCAAGTGAACCTGTTCAACTTAACCATAAAGGAACCATAAGGAGTTTCCCAAATTCAATTTCTTGTGGCTGCTTAAAACAACACCATCAGTTTACATATGTAGTTAATCTTCTTAAATCTTCCAACTAAGTCCCTTATAAACTTCAATTCATTAGTGCATTTGTTTTTTTCTTCTGGTTTGGATGCTTAGGTCAAGTATTAATGCTTGTAGTTCTGTCCCTATCAATAATTTGTCAAGGTTGATTTATAGTATCTCACAGAAGTGAGTACACCCTTCACATTTTTGTAAATATTTTATGAACCATTTCATGTGACAGCACTGAAGAAATGACACTTTGCTACAATGGTAATGTAGTGAGTGTACCGCTTGTATAACAGTGCAAATTTGCTGACCCCTTAACATAACTCAATACACAGCCATAAACCTCTGGCCACAAAGGTGAGTACACACCTAAAAAAAAATGTCCCCAAAGTGTCAATATTTTTTATGGCCACTATTGTTTTCCAGCACTGACGTAACCCTCTTGGGCATGGAGTTCACCAGAGCTGCACAAGTTGCCAAGGGAGTCCTTTTCCACTCCTCCATGATGACATCACTAACCTTCCATTTGAGGATGGCCTATTTTGAGGAGTAGTATAGTCTTTATTTGTCACATATATATTACAGCACAGTGAAATTCTTTCTTCGCATATCCCAGCTTGTTTTCATGGTCAGCCATGATACAGCACCCCTGGACCGCAGAGGGTTAAAGGCCTTTCTCAAGGACTCAAGGGTCCATCATCTTTACCCTCAACTTCTTTAGAAGTGGTCGTATTGGAGGGGTGTTTATGTCTCCAAAGGGAGGGGATCCTGTTCTGCTTTAGTATGTCACACTACATGTGTGCCTCAGACCATGACATTTCCACCACCATGCTTGACTGTAGACAAGACACACTTGTCTTTGTATTCTTCACCTTGCCGCCGGACATGTTTGACACCATCTGAACCAAATAAGTTTATCTTTGCATCATCAGACCAGAGGACATGGATCCAGTAATCGATGTTCTTAGGCTGTTCATCTTCAGCAAACTATTTGTGGACTTTCTTGCTCATCATCTTTAGGAGAGGTTTCCTTCTGAGACGACAGCCACGCAGACCAATTTAGTGCAGTGTATGCTCTGAGCACTGACAAGTTGATCCCCCACCCCTTCAACCTCTGCAGCAATGCTGGCAGCCCTCATACATCTATTTCCCAAACACAACCTATGGATATGATGCTGAACATGTGCACTCAACTTTTTTGGAGCCTGTCCTGTTAAACTGTTGTTTGGTCTTTGGCCACCATGCTGCAGGGTATTGGCAATCTTCTTAAACCCTACGCCATCATGATGTGGAGCAACAATTCTTTTTTCAGATCCTCTGAGAGTTTTTTGCCATAAGGTGTCACGTTTAACTTCCAACCACCAGTATGAGAGACTGAGGGTGATAACACCAAATTTAACACCCCTGCTCCCCATTCACACCTGAGAACTTGCAACACTAATAAGTCACATGACACTGGGGAGAGAAAATGGCTAATTGGGCCCAGTTTGGATATTTTCACTTAGAGGTATATTCATTCCTGTTGCTAGGTGTTTTAGACATGAATGGCTATTTTTTCATATTGAGGGAACAGCAAATTTACACGGTTATTCAAGCTGTACACTCACTTTTACTTTACATTGTAGTGTTATGTCTTCAGTGTTGTCAAATGAAAAGTTACAATATTTACAAAACTGTTTCCGAATCATACATTTGTAAAGACTTCTATAATCCCACTTTTGTTTTCTCTCAATACACGCCACAGTAATGGAACAAGCCTGCCATCTGCTGGCCTTTCAGATCAACGCTATCATCTGAAAAAGGCTTGAACCTCTTTTAAAAATATGATTAAATGAGAAGTCAGCGTATATAAGAATAAAATAAAATATTTGTTTATTGTGATGTCTATCATATGATAAACTACCAATGAATAAACATAAACAGATTAAACAGTATATGTATCTGATTGCTGTTAGATTGTATTGTCTTCAAACTATTTCTAGATCTATAATACTTATATAATAAACCAAAACTTAACATTAAAATTATGCAGTCAGCTTTTCCGCAGTCAGACTTTTGGTTACCTGACTTATCTCACTGTGAGGTTACTGTAGATCTGCTACTCCTGCCAGAACTCAGGTCAGTTCAAGGAAAAGCGATGGATTTCCCCCCAATGCATTTTGTACTGTATGTATGCTGTCATGGATTTTTTTTGGACATTGATATAATTTTGAATTCTTTTACAAATTTTAATAGCAAACAAAAAGTAATAATAGTAGTAACAAAATAGTCTTAGCAACAAAAACTTTCAGATAACGAATAAGAATGAATCAAATGAGCCTCATGTGCCTCTATTTACTTGTTTAGTTTTGCTGTAATAAACTATACGAATATCTAGAAACAAAGAAATACACTTTACACTTTTTTCCTGCCTTCTAGGAAGACAGCAGAAGCATTTGTTTAATTGTGACTAATGGTACGTTTAGCTTACACAATTAAAGTTCTACATTTTTCTTATTTTATATTTTTATTCCCAGTAGTGTGTATACAAAACAGAAAAAGCTGTATTTTGGATATATGCATGTTATGAAATCAGGAAGGGCATGGAGTATATATACCTAATGTAATGTTATGAGTAATGAGTTTATTTCAAGAAATCTGGTCCGAGGGATGCGCTGTACTTTCACGTCCTAAAAAGTGCACGGTAGGTGTATCTGAAATAGCTGCAACCCAAAGAGAACACGACAAGCACTGCACAAGATTCATCCTGACTCAAGACTCATGGATCTTCTAGTCCGGGCTCTAGGGTTTCTATTTTTAGAACCCTGAAAGGATGTCGTTTTCTAACCGGTATGTTGTTCTGCAATAACAATAACATTGAGCAACTATTCTAGCTTTGTATTTACAGATAGTTGTAGAATACAATACTTTTTAGGACATTTTTAAAACCATCACAACTACACTTTTAGAGAGATTTACAGTGTTTTATGTCCAACTTGATTAATGCACGAAGAAATGTCAAACAGATCAAATGTGGTTGGTAACATTTTATTAAAAAGAAAAAAAAAACAAACAAACAAAAAAACCTGATAGCTAGTTAGGAATTGCTGTTGATCTGCAGTGTATCTGAAATATTAGTGTTGAATTGGTAACAAAAATTCACTTAGCATTAATAAGCTTCTTCGATCTCCAATGTCTTTGGTGTCACTCCATATAAAATATACAATACTGGTCACTGTTCATGTGCATTACAATAATTAAGAATAAGAATAACATTGTATCAAACAACATGACTTAAATACACAATACAAAGAGGTGCTTTTTCTCAACACTGACGTTCTTTCAATGCATGTACCCTGAAGAGAATTAGAATAAGAGTAAGAAAACAAGCTGGTTTTATCAACTAGGTCCACTGTAAAAAGAGATATTTCAAAACAGTTCTGCGTTCACTGCCATTGTGCTTAGTCTGAGTCCTCAGAGCCAAACTGCAGTGCAATTGTGTTTTAATCCCATCAATTACCAACAGGATGAAATACTCTGTACAAATATGAAGAATATAGTGACGTAATGGCTTAACATTAATCCCTTTTCATGGGTCTGTTCAATCTCTTTGTGCAATCACATTCCATTATAAATACTGTATGAAGGACACATCCCAAGTCTCTGATGAAAGGATCGGGAACGATTAGCCACCGAGGAGTATCCTTCCCTTCAGTGAAACCCTCTTGCCTTCGAGCAGTGAACTGTAAATGTGTGTAGATGTCATGCGTGAAGACTGGGTCATTACGGCTACGATATCTTGCACGTGGTCCTCGTACAGCTCTGTGATGGGCTTAGGGGCGGGTAGATGAGTTTGGATTTCTTTGTTCCGTTCCTCTTCGTGCCGCTGCTGGCTATGACGGAGTAGGAGCGCCCGTGCATCATGCGGGCGTTGAGGCCGTTGGCCATGGAAAAGGACTTGAGGTGGCTCTTTAAGGCAACAGGAAGAGGAAGTTTGTCCACCAGGTGCACAGGGGTGCAGGAGACGATGGATCGGCAGCAAAGATCCTGCAGGCTCAACACTGCATAGACAGATCGAAACAGAGAGAGAGAGAGAGAGAGAGAGAGAGAGAGAGAGAGAGAGAGAGAGAGAGAGATGATCTAATGATACATTTTCTAGATGTATCAGCGTCTACTGAGAGTCAGTGTCTTCAAAGATACACTACTTGTCTGCCTGCAAACAATACTTCTGCATTAGGTGCACAGTGACAGCTGGAAATGAAATTAGAAAGGAGGTTAAAATATAATATATATCAGTGACAATGAAGCTATTACGGTTGAGTAATGCATTAATTTAAAACTAGAGGAGAAAATGGCACACAAACACACCACACACACACACACACACACACAGATGCACATCGCAGATCGAGAGCAATTCAAACATGTGTGGATTTAGTTTCACGCTGCTTTTCTCAAAATAACAGAAAATCCTAGGATAAACCTTTTTAGGATGGTTTGGATTATTAGGATAGATTCCATAAAACAAAAAGCAAAGCTTTCTTTGCAAAACAAATCCTAAACTCACTGTGTTTATGTTGGATCTCTAAAACCTTTGCTTAAATCCCAGGCTTTTGGAATTTAACCACTGGGTGTCTCCAAAGTGGCTGTGGAAGTTTTGCATGCTTTTGGTTTACGTAGCATTCTTGGGCTGCATATGTAATTTCTGTGTAAAGTTATGAGGTCATTTACTTAGAACTAAATAGGATTGAAATGAAAACCAGATATAAAACTAATAAACAAGTAGATAGATAGATAGATAGATAGATAGATAGACAGACATACAGACAGACAGACAGGCAGATAGATAGATAGATAGATAGATAGATAGATAGATAGATTTCTTTTGTCTTACACTCACCATTCACTTTGTAAAAAAAATGCTTATTCACGCACATACTTAAATCAGCCAGGGCATAAAAGCATGCAGCTACAATTCAAGACCTTCAGGTGATATTTAGATCAAACATCAGAATGAAGTATAATCTCTCGGCCAATAACAAACACAAATGATTGTTCTATTGGCAAAAATAGCTTGTAAGGGGTATAAGAGAGGTCAGAAGACAACATTAGAGGATTGGTTCGGTTGCCAGAAGATATGTAACAACTTGGTGAACAGAAAAACATCTCAACATGACCCACATCATGAAAGGTTATGGTTGATGGGCTACGACAACAGAAGGCCACATTGTTTTTTTTAATGGTGCTATCATGGTCACCCCGTCACTGGACAGGTGAAGTCTTTAAAAAAAAAAAAAAGACCATCATTTATTTTGCTTTTTTTTTTAATCCTCTACAAACCAATTTGTAACAATGAAACAGAGAACATCAGACTCCTGTCATTGGATGACAGAAGTAGTATATGATGTGGGCTATTTCTGTCTTAGATCATTCAATTCAAGATTTGATGTGTTGTGCTTTCTGATATACTTTTCTGTTTACCAAGGTTTTAAAGAGAGATTATTTCAGTTAGTATAGACATTCTGTCTCCATTCGATCTTTCTCACCAACAGGCACCAGGGATGCTTTTCTGTTTTCTAGAGACTATAGAGTCGGTTGTGTGTGACAAAGATCACTAAAGACCGTGGCTTGTATCTGCTAGATTTTATGCATTACACTGCTGCCACATGATTGGCTGACTAAATAACAGTATAAATACCCAGGTGTTTCTATTGAAGTAGACAGTGAGCATATTCTTATCCCTACCTTTACATGCAGTGGAATTAAACCCTAAGCCAGCGTGACACTTTAGACTGTAAATAATTAAATAGTTTGGCGGCGGTACCTTTGTTAGGTCTCCAGAGTCTCTCCATTCCGTGCCGCATTAGAACTATGCGTGCCAACTCTGTGAAGGACTCAGTGATGTTGAAGTTACACAGAGGGCTGACTTCAAAAAATGTGACACCCAATCGCTCAGCAAAGGCTTGGGCATTTTCGGTCGTCACCTGACGCTTGTACGCCAAGTGCAGGCGGTTCCCCACAAGGATTTTCGGGACTCCTGGTGCATGCTGGGAATTAATAATAAGAATAATAAAAACATCCATATCTAATCCACATCTAGCCACATTAACCACATCTAATCAAACAGAGATAAGACGCTAGCAGTGGTTTCCAGTTTTCTGTAGCTTAGATTCTCAGAATGCTTTACCTCATCGATCTCTTTAATCCATCTGTCAATTCCATCAAAGGACCACCGATTTGTAATGTCGTATACAAGGATAACACCCTGCGAAAAATAAATACAGCATTACATTAAATGTACTAGGTCTTATAAGAAAATATATTATAAGACAATATTTTGAATACTTCATTCTGATTAGTCAGAAGATTTATTATGTTTGATAATTCTAATATGTGATTGTCTCTATAGCAATATTTGAGCCCCACAGACTTTTATAACAGAATGACTACAGTAAGTATGGGTTAGTATAATAAACATATAAATAATAATTTAAAAAAATACAGAAAACATTATTGTTGATATGGTTCTGTCTTTTTTTAGATAACACGGAAAGCTGTGGCTTTAAATTTAAAGAGGAAAAAGGAACGGCTATTTGCAGCTGCTATGATGTAGGCAATAACAGGCATTAACTAGTTTAGCCAATTTTCCACAGCATTCAGTGAAACCCTAAAAAGTTTAAAAGCACAAATGATCAATCATGGATAAATGTAAAAAAATATTCTATGTATCAGCAAGTACACAGTGAACACACCACCCCGTTTATGATTCTTTTCTTTTACTAGCATTTCATCCTGTTTCACTCGTCACTGAATACACGGTCCATAAAAACAAGTTCCCAGGTGACAGTAGGAAAGCTGAAGGTTATACAGTAAACCCAGTCACTTTATGACCATTTTAATGAGGGCTCTAGTAATATTTCTTTATTAGCTCCCACAGAGCCACAGACACTGAGTTTAATAATGTGCATAAAGCAGTAGACACAGTGCAGTATCATTTAGGGGAACTATTTCCTCTCATTGTGGACAAGATTCTGATGTGCGTTTGGGTCTGACCACGGGAAATGTCACATTAACAGTAGCGACCCACCCCTGCTGAACCACATACCAAACAGTTTGAACAGGAACTGCTGATCTCTGGGTGGAGCATTTCAAAATTCTGGATGAATTATAACAACACCTCCAACATGCCGTACCCAAATCCTCTGTCTTTGTGGCTCACTTTCTCACTCAAGTCTTTAATTTAAGAGATTTTTTTTTGGGGGGGGGGCATCCAAGAATGTACCTGTGCTCCTCTGGAGTACGAGCGGAATATGGTGCAGAAACGCCCCTGTCCAGAGGTGTCCCTGCAAAATAAACACCACAACACTTTTTTTTTCTTGTGATAAGGAAAATAAACACATACGATACACGGGCTAAGTGCAGTTTAGAGGTTTATATCTTGTGCTTTGCAAAGTAAGTGGGTCCTGGTGCATGCATGACTCTCAAGAATCTCATCAATATTAATAGGGAATGTACTATAATAATAATAATAATTATTATTATTATTGTTGTTACTATTTTTATTATTATTATTATTAATATTCTTTTACATGCTTCATGAAGTGCTTCATGCTCAGAGGAGTGACTAAAAATATGCATGAATCCTAAGAAGACTTATGCATCAATTATAGTATCATTTCCACACTCAAGACTTCTGGTATATACTTCTGGGCAATAACTATATGCCAACCCTAAAATGTCAAGAATATAAAGCTTTTAAAGGTTATAACAACAAATTACTGTGCTTCTCTCTCTGCTCTATCAAGCCTGGCTCCATTTATGACTACATTATCTGGCCTCTAATGGACTGCATCAGGTTTGGCAGATCAAGATAAAAAGAAAAGAAATTGTACAGGGAGCAATGTTTAGTGCACTGATTTTATATCAAGCATATTAATCATGTATTTAACATTGTGTACAGTTTTGGGCAATTCTGTACAGCAAAAGTGACTCAGACCTGTCAGGAGTGTATTTGTTTAATTCTCGCTCAATTTCTGACCTTTGATTTGTTTTCAAAAGTATTACAAGATTAATATTTGAAGTCTGATTTCATTATCCTGTAGAATATAAAAACAAAACAAAACAAAAGAACTATTGTTCTAATATTGATATTCACCAAAGCTGTAGCTTGACTCGACGCCCATCAAGCAGTATGGTAGTGGTTTTGCAGTCAATCCCTGCAGAAGAAAACAACAGATGTAAATGGACAGAGTCCTAGCATTTAACACCAAACAGTTTGGTTATATTTTACATTTGATATGTTTTTACAATAACAATATTGATTGCATAATATTATAATCCCCTGTAATATGAAAAACGTGAAGCGTAGGACTCTTCACATAGTAGTCTGTTCTGGCCGTAAGACAAATCACAGTTTATTAATACGTTACTCATATAATCAATTTGTATCTATGGTTGATTATTGGGACTCACACATAATGTATGTTAATAGCTTATGTAATATAAATGATGAGCACTAACTTGACATGTTTGTATTAACAAAGGCAGGTTACCGTAAACTGATAAATATGTATATTTCAATGTTAAATTAGTAAGAATGGCATTCATACTGATAAGTATATCAGTGAGCATTAATAGCGAAACTCAAGATTCCAGTATTTAGATATGGAGTGTACTGGATATACATTCATTACTATACACATTTCATACACTAATCTGCTTTGGACCACCATGAGTACATGGTATCATAAATGTGTGGTTGTTTGTTCCAAACATGCAAGCATACACACACAAACACATTGATCAGCTGGATTCTTTCAGAAGAGGTGAAAGATAATACTGTGGATATATACTCTTTTTTCCCCCCTCTGAGGCATATCTAAGTGACACAGTTTGGTTATAGATCTGTCATTGTCTGAAAGGTTTCATCATAAACTCCGCAGGCATTAACATGAGACTGGGAAGTGGAAGACAGAAAGCATCTGAAGATATGCTTTAAAAAGAACATGGTCTTAAACGGAACAGTGAACAATCTGTTAAATGTTTGTTCAATTTATTTTGCAGAACATGAGGTGACACTCAATAATGTGTTCCGGTAACCAGTAAAGGACAGAGTCGGCGAAGAATCGTGCACTTCCTATACTGTGGATTTTGCATGAATGATGTCCTTAAAAAAATTCCGACTGCAGTTAATTAAAGCCCAGCAAAACAGCAAGGTTCGATATCAACCAAAGCAAGAGCCATTTTCTATATTGGAATACGAATTAGCAAGAAAAACAAACAATAAAAAAACACCTTTGAAAATCACAGCCTGTAGAGAAGCTTGCTGATTTTAACCCATGTGTTTTTGCTTTTTTTTTTTTTTGTCCAAAAGGCAGGCTTCCTGTTTGTGTAGGCACCCTCTGATTCATCCGACAGATTTTTCTTTTTCACAGCAACTTGTTCCATCTCTCTGTGCAATTATTCATTGCACATCTTTTCACTTCCCTTCACACAACACAGCAACAAGGTCTGGACAGTTTTCTGACAGGATGACACACAGAGAAATGCAGAGAGGCGGTAGGAAAGCTGAAATCTGTAGTAGATGATGACCTCAGGCTCACCGAGCTATCACCGGCACACACTCTCTGGTACAACACGACAGACCGAACCACAACACAAATGCCCTTTGTGTTCGCTCCATCTTTGAGGAGACGGATTGTTTTATTCACCAAATAGCAAACAAGCCAGAATTATCATCATTTGACTTTAAAGGTTAAGTTCGGGTCGAAAACACTGAAGAGAAACGTTTGTCATAAGCTTCAGCTGTGTGGTTTCTTTCTCAGCTTTGGATGCTGTAAGCGGAGAAGCTTCATTTGTCTGTGACGCACTGACGAACAGGCTATGGAGAAAGGCATCTTTCTATAAACATTCATTCTGAGAACACAGTCTTCCAAAGAGGGTCACACAAAAGCGCTTAGACAAACATCTGTATATTCAACGCTTTTAGTGCCAGCAAACCTTGGCTGGTTTCACACTCCCACTTGGTTCATCTTGTTTAGTGCCTGAGTGCAGAGGAAAGCAGAGTTATGTAAGTGGTTATGACAGTCATAATAATTGTGCCAGACAGGGAAAAAAAGCCTTCTGCGATCTGGCAGCTCTGCACGGTTATCATCTAACCCATATTAAATCCAATCTGTTAAACTAAATCACAGGGCTACAGTGCTAGTATACTCACTGTCGGGATATCTTGAATATCTTAGAGAGTCTGGTTTCAGAATAATACTATCTTGGCAACTGCATGTAGAGGCCTAAGGAGGAAAAAACGATGCCAAAGATGAGGCACAGTAGATGAATCAACTGTGAAAATTTCAAGGCACGGAGGAAGAGGATGGCAAATGTTGGATGTACGCATCATTCTCCCACCAGGAATCTAATCCTGGAACCGCTTAGATTCAATATATCCTGTGTCAATAACAAAGTGCAATGGGCTCGTCTGTTTGTAATTGCTAACCAAAAGGTCCCACATAAAGTCAACCCCCATCCAGCAGTTCTTTCTGACACGGAACTCTAATCGATCGTCTGCTTTCTTGTTTGCAATCAACACAATAACACAATGTTTCGCCGGGATGAACATAAAGCAGCTGCAAAAGATATTCTGTGAACTTTTACAGGGAACAATCAGGCTGTGATTCGCATTATATGTTGACACAAACAAGTCAATTTGTCATAAATCTTCCCATCCTACACAGGATAGAAACCAGTCATATGTAAACAGGTCTCTAAATACTCGACTAGCATTTAGTTTATAATAAGCTGACCTACACTAAGACTTGGTGAAATCTACAAAAGTTTCAAAGACTGCAATAATTTATGATGCAATAGGTCACACCGACAACAATGCAAAATGCAGCAGCACCTCGGAACAATCCTAATATTTACAAAAGAGCTACAGATGGTTGATTAGTCACATTTTAACAGTAGAAAAACATAAACTCCTGCCAGGAAAAACTGAACTTAATAATAATAATAATAATAATAATAATAATTAAAATAATAATAATAATAACATCAGGAGAGGCTTGTGCTGCCAAGACACTTGTAATAAACAATCCCTACCCTCATCGATCCACAATAAGCACCTTTAGGAGACACATTATATAAACAGGAAGGCTTATAGGTGCCACTATTTCCAAATTTTACATCATTTTCCCCTTTGGTGTTTTAATTCCCACCGGTCTCAGAGGAGCAGCTCTTTTCCCGCGTAGGTCATGTGTTACCAGAATTCAGCTCCTAATGAAATGTCCATGTCTGATCCTTAATCTTTAAATACTGAGTGAACAAACCAAGATGACGTATACCACTAGAACAATGATGGCTCAATTTGCTTTACCGATTTTACTACCAGTTCTATCATCTAGAGATATCATCTGGGTCTCTAGATAAATATAACTGTAGATAATTGTACATTCATAGCAAATCCTAGATTACATTCCAAATATCTATATCATCTGTATATACACTATGTATAACCTCTGTATATGTTTTCACAATGTACATTTCATACAGCAAATTTATATCATCCATATCCTCATACATACATGTGCATGGGTATATATGTATACTGCGTGTGTATATAAGTATGCGTACATATGCATGTTTATATATAGAGAAGGTGCCATTCTATATTCCTTTATATGTATTTATTGTACATATATTTATCTGCATTTGTCAGTTTGAACAATAAGTGCACTTTATTGTGCAATGACAATAAAGTTCTATCTATCTGTCTCTCTGAAGTATTGTTTCCCGTGCTGTTTCCATTTGCTTGTTTTAAGATGAGTCAATTATTGTAAACCTTCTTCATACTTCAGATTTGGCACATCTTAACATTATCTGATTTGTGGTATAATGTGGGCATTTTAAAGACATTACAGGAAACTTTTTTTTTTTAACTTAATCCAGGTAACAATACCTGTAAATGAACTTCTCAATCGGGCATATAAATATAGACCTTATTAGAAAGGGGAAAAAACACAACACAAAACAAAGTCTGGAGAAAAGGGGGGAAATGAAGAGAAAAACCAAAACAATACATCTTTAAGGACTCACCCATATTATATCCATATGGAGATTCTGTTGCCCCGTCCTGCAAACTGGCCAATATCTCGCCCTTGCCCACATCACTGTCTCCCACTAACAGGAATTTCAACAGGAAATCGTACGCTTTAGCTGGGCTGCTCCTGTGGCTCATCTTCACCGTGCGCTCACTCCCATGGCTCAGTATGGAGCGGGATCTTTTGCTTTTTTTTTTTTTTCTCCAATATGTGTTTATTGAGTCTTTACTCTTTTTTACTTTCCCCCAAGCGCAATCTTTAGATCTGAGATTATTTCAGCTAGACATTTCGATTGATTCCCCCCCATACAGCCAAGAGTACAGCTTGTTCTGATCTTTGTGATGCTGTCGAGGAATTGCGTTATGCTCCCTGGGAATAAAGACACTAACGTGCGACGCTTACATCAGTCTAATAATCACTGGTTTGCTTTTATTAATGAATAATCTTTCGAACCAAAAACACTAAGATAAAGAACACTACATACGCTCCTTAAAGCATGCGTGTGCAAAACTTACTATATTTCTCTATCTGTATTGTTTTGGTTTTTCCCTCATCCGCATCGCTCCATTAAGGCTGATCTGCTGTGATTCCTCCGGAGCTCCTCTCAACAAGGAGGTAAAAAAAAAGGGAACACGGTCGGGTCGTCCCTTACTCCTTCCTCATTGGCTGTTCCGTGGAGTTGCTAGGGCAACTCGGTGCTTTTTCAGTAGCGCTAGAACGCGTCCGTCAAGGTCCGTATTTATCTGCGCGTCGGGGCGGAGAAGTGGGCGTGGCACTGTCAGCCATCCCCGATGGAAGCGCTGACTCTTGCGCAGCGGTGACGTCACCGAATCGGTGCACTTCGGCTTCGAGCTGATCCCGGGTCGGCGTGCGATTTCTCCGCTCCGAGCACAACGTGGTCAGGTTTGTTGTTTTCCGGGACTTGAACAATGACGTAGGCTCGTGGGGCACAATGCCCAGACTTGATCGGTTTTTCTTTCTTTTTTTTTTAAATGCCCGTTGCACATCAAGATTACATAATTAATACTCAACATGTCTAAAAAACATTCTAGTTTTTAATTGTCCTGGTCTTGTTTTAACTGTCACGTCCAACCAAACAAGCTGCACATAACTATCAGAAATTAAACATACAACAAACAAACAAACAAACAGGCTAAACTTCAAAAGGATTAAATACCTATTTTAATATTCACTTATTATTGTAAAATGAATTCACCCATTTTCTGTCAACAATCAAATAATGGGAATCTGGATTATATGTAATGCATTATAAAGTGGCATTCTACATTACAGTCAATTATTAAACATTGAGCTCACATCTACACTTTCTGTGTAAATAGAAAGTTCTCCATCAGGGCTTGTCCCCCCCCCCCCCCCCCCCCCTCCCCTCATATCTTTATTAATGTGCCATTCCTACAATGCACGGTATACATTGTTTTTGTCCAGGCAGGCTGATGTGATGTTATGTAATATGTGTCTAACGTCTAAAGTTGCGTAATATTCCAAAAATCAACAGACTCATTCTATAATCCAAAAATATTTTATCACATACTTTACTACACCTAAACATGAGCCTTAAATGGAACTATTCTGCAATATATTCTAACGCAGTGGTTCTCAAACTGGGGGCCACCAGAAGGGGCCAGAGGCGGTCGCATTGAAATTCTAGAATCTATTTTAAGAAATGATTAAAAAAAATACTTTACCTGTATGTCAGGATCGTCAACATTTGATGTATACTATGATGTATTTAAAAAATAAATATGAAAAAGTTTGAAATTATGAATATAGAAATATATGAATTTTATGCAGAACATTGCACTGAAACCTCACCAAACTCAGAGTTTATATACAAGTGCACAGAACAATGCAGAAGATGCAACAGAGAGGATGCAATGTCTCATATGAGAAAATGAATACAGAAGAGTCATGCACAAAAAAAAATGGTAAAATCTAAAGTAAAATTGTAAGTTTGAGGATGTTCTTCAAACGGGGCCTCAAAAGGATTCACCCTATACAAAGGGGCCTCCTCACAAAAAAGTTTGAGAACGAGTGGTTCTAAGGTATGCACTTATTTCTCGATGAAATGCAAAAAGCGAATGAAAAAGCAAAACAAACACCTGTGCAGTTTCGCCAATCTAGCCTTCACAAATAAATCATCCACTGAAGAAGAAATTCAGTACTTGAGTGAGAGTGATTTATTGCACTGTAAAAGTCATATTCTACTGACATTTCAAGTGGAGCATCATTATGGTGCATTACTTTCACCTGAACATAGATAACTCACTGGCAAAAATATTAATAAAAGGCTTTAGCCACTCACCATCCCATAATTACCTCTCTTCATGGTTTATTAAAATGTTAAGTCTCTAAACAGTACACTGTAGCACGCGCTGCAGGTTTAACTGTAGCCAGGAAGTGGTAATGTCTGTCCTTCTTTGGCTTCAAAAAAGGTATACGAGAGTGTAATTGTGTCAACTCGAGCCATCCTGGGATCTTCATCAAACTCGGGGTCGATGTAAAAGAAAACAGGCATGTCCACCTCTTCATGAGGGTTTAACCTCTGTTCTTCAAAGCAGAAGCACTGTATTCGGACAAAAGCACTCAGTTTAGGTTTAATGAAGGACAAAGGAGGAGAAATTTGAAATGATGCAACACATACCGACAGAGGGCAGAAAAATAAACCTGGGTTGACTTTTAAGATGAACTTTTGTGTCCAAGAATAATTTTTATTGACTTCGGACCTTATCTTTTATCAATCCCCCATCAACATTTAATACAATCCTACTACTGCTGCTAGTGCTGAAAAATGTATCCCTCACTTCATCCCTACCTGGAAATTGCAACACAGCAGCACTTTAGACCTTTCTAAGGACCTGTCCATCTCTCTCTCTCTCTCCCACTCATCTGTATGTGTCTCAAGTAGATCAGCGTCCAAGGCTTCAACTAAGAATTCATACTAAGAATACATCATCATCTCTGCCTGGACTTTGCTGTATAATTTTGTGCACAAGTTTGTATATAACTGCAGTGCTTTCTGGTCCTTTGACTCAAGTGTGCTGGTCTTTTATTTACTTATGCATGACCTGTAAATATCCTGCGGTGACAAGAGTGGCACACAAACCATGAACTAAACTGCCACAATAATCAACAAATCAGAACCAGTGTCTGGCCAGCATACAATCGCTATATTAAAATAAAATAAATGAATGCGTTTTGGGCTTGAGGTTTCATTTAAATTACGAAGACCTAACTTTAAAAATCAAGTTATGTCTATCACTAATATTATGTTAAGTGCTTTACATCACCTGAATCTTGTTGAAGTATTGCCCAGCTTCAAATGGCACGACGTTGTATGTAGCGATTCCGATCACCGGTTTATCTGTAGGATTCTTTGCTGTGTAAAATGCCAGTGCAGTTTCTCCTGGAACAATCTGAAAAAATCAAGCACACGGATGAATCTAAAATAAGATCAGCCGAATTTACTTTACAAAAAACACAAATCTAAAAACAAGCTCATTTTACATTCATGTTGCTTGTCTGAACAACAATAAAAACAAACAAACAAACAAACATAGAATACGCAATAATTTATCACCGTACATAGATCTCTGATTGTTGAGGACGAAAGTTCCACTGGAGGCTGGCGAGTTTTCATATATATCCTCTAAATATGCACTTTCCTTGTATTTTATATGCTGATATTGTCTTATAATACTTTAACCCTGTGTTATGCAGTGAAAGAAACATAAAATTCTAAATAAAAATAAAATAAAAATAGAAACTCGTCTCATGTGCTACACAAAGCAAGAAACCAATGTGGGGTGGATGATTTACTTTATCATGGTACCAGGAAATGTAGGTATGTATTTCACAGCAAAAGAGGTGTTATATTTCGAAGGTAAAGTATATACATCCCATTAGTTTTATTTTTTTGATATTAACCCCAGTAATGTGAAAAGTCTTTCCTTTACATTTTGGACAGCGGTTGTGTGGGATTAGTGCTCATTCATTTTAAGATTTTTAGTGAAGTCAGGCACTGATGTTAGATGAGGAGGACAAGAGGGAAGTCAATCAATCAGATTCAATGTCGAGTTGTGAACATTGACAGTTTTGGCTTCTTGTTTCCAGTAATAGGAAACTGTAATTTTCCAGCATTTGAAGTTACAGTTCTGGAAACATTTTGGAAAGAACCACATATGGGTGTAATGACCTGATTTATTTGAAATAAACCCATTGTATTTTATTACTAACATATGAATAGTCAAATCAGTCAAAATATACTCATATCACCACCCTTGTTAAAATGAATAGTATTAGCACTGTATGTTTCATCACACTTATTTTGTATGTACAGTTATATTATTAGTTATTTTATTGTACAGTTATTAGCTAACAAATAGTAACAACAGACATGGCATCCCAACACTGATTTATTTTGATACTGGGGCATTTGGATTACCCATCCAATACCTGATTGGATTGATTTGATTGTATTGCTCACCATAGCATGTTCATTATATTGATAATGTCTATATCTATCTATCTATCTAGCTATCTATCTATCTATCTATCTATCTATCTATCTATCTATCTATCTATCTATCTATCCATCTATATATATATATATATATATATATATATATATATATATAATATATATATATATGTGTGTGGTGTGTGTGTGTCTATTTTGTAAAAAAAAAAAAAAAAAAAAAAACTACAACCTGTTTTTGCAAATCATCCAAACTGGTTTTGGGAACTTTTTGGGAGAATCTTTTTTCAGTTTTTTTTTGTTTTCTTGTTTTTGTTGTTTGCTTGTTTTGTTTTTTTGCCCTTTCCAAAGACAAAGTTCTCCATCTACATTCTTATTGTATTCTCTTTCTCACACTACTTCAGGTAGATTTCCCGGTCACTGCCTATCTTTGTTGTTGAAGCAAAAAGATTTTTTACTCACCCTTTCCACACATTCACAACCAGTTTCCCAACACAAAAATTCCACATCTCTTCGGGAAAAAAAAATCAAAGAACTGAAACCGAGCTGTTTTAATGAGTGAGCGGAGTTGCAGTCCACTTAGTCTGTACTGCTATTAAAAAACTTATATTTGTCCTTTTATCCCACTTTTTTTCTTTTTTAATTTCATCGCCATTCACTGGAGTAACGAAGTTGTATGCAGTGTCCAAAAAAACCCACTGACACCTCTGGGGCACTGTCTGTTTTAATATAGTGATACTAATACACTTTTAAAAAGCATTATTCACATACACATTTATTCTGTATTAAAGGTTAAAATGGTGCCTTACATATGGTGCGTGGACACCACAAGGACATGATTGACTGGATGTCTACACATGATTCATACACACTGGATAAGTTTTAGTAATATTGACTTTGGATAAATCACTGCAGCAGTCTCACAAGGAACCATTTATGACAAAGTCTGATTTGCTTTACATAAAGGGATGAAAAGTAAGTTTCGCTCTCATTCTGCTCAGTTTCCTAAAACTCAGTACTTATTGAGGAACGAGATATATAGTATATTATTAGAATGGACTGGCACTTGACAATCAGCCATTTGTACCAAAAGAGAGCTTTAGCAATCAGTGTGAAACCAATGAGAGAGAAAGAGAGAGGGAGAGAAAGAGGGGGGGGTAAAATCAATGGATTTTATTTGTCTTTTGCATTATTGGACACAAAACATCCCGCCAATGTGCGTTATACTGGTTGAATACAATATAACAAAAATATATTCTCCGAAATCATTTACGAACCTATAAAATATGTAAAAATAGGTCCCGCTATACGAGGTGGTATCAATTGTGAAGCGTGGGAAGAGTGTGAAGTCAACAGGAGCGAAACTGTGTGGTAGTGTGGTTGCGGAAATAAGATCATGTGGATTCTTCTGTGACAATCATGCACAAGTTGTTCAGGGAGTTGAGCTCGGTTAAGGTTCTCTTGTTGTCTTCCAATGCAGTTCTTCTACTAATGAAGTGTGCGTACCACTCAAAACACCACAAACGACTCATTGAAGCTCACCCAAATGTCTCATTTGCCCAGTTTCAGACAGAATTTCACATTTGCTCTGTTCTAGCTTGCTGTTCATGGTGAACTTTATATCATCCTGAATATTATCATATTATAACACAATATGTTGAAGTGATTTAATAGGTTTTGGTTTCTGGAGTATCAACATACACCCAGGAAGTTGTTTAGTGGGATATATTTGGCAATAAACAGATCAATTGAAACAGTTTAATTGTCTTCAGTATGGAGATTATTCTTTGTTTATGGAAGGAGTCTCTGCTTCATTACATCGTTTTGTTGATACATTTTATATTATGGAAATGTATTCATGACAGACATGTTGAATTATAATCAGCAAAAAGAATGAACTTGTTTCACAAATGTACATAACAATCAGCATGCTGTTAGTAGAAAATAATAATAATAATACTAATAAGAGAAAAAATAGAAGAAGAAGAAAGAATGGAAATAATGTTCTCAACATTTGATTTCTTTTTTAAAAAAGGATCCATAGAGAAAACCTTCTGCCTTTGACAACACTATCTCCTGAGTTCTTTACTTGGCAGCACTGAAATATCCACTCATTAAAGGTGATGATCTTGTCTGCATTATCGTAAAAAAAGGGCTGAGCTGTCCAATTATATTGGCTGTGCTAAAGATTGAGGAATGGAGGGAGAGAGAGTAAGAGAGAAGGAGAGAGAGAGGGGGTGAATGAAGGTGTGAAAGAGAGCCAAGAGATATCTGTCCTTGGACAGTGATCAAGAGGAAGAGAGGAGGAGACAACAGGCACCTGCTACTGGGGTTTTAAACACACACACACAGACCACACCCACACCCCACACACAACCACACCCCCACACACACACACACACACACACACACACACACACACACACACACACACACACACACACACACACACGTGCACCACACACACGCACACACATTCACTAACAAGCGAGCCAGCAGCATACGTCCCTGTAAAACCAGCTCCCAAAAGGGCTAGTCTTATCAAGAAGCACAATCGATCGACAGATCCAGAGCTGGAAACTGCACTCCATTTGGGAGAATTTACACCATCTGGCCACACGTACACAAAGCATTACTAGCCCTAAACACCAAGTTGACATGTCCTTCTGGTGTAGTAGAAAAGAAGGTAGATATGCTACTGTGTAGAATATAACAATGTGCATTAAACCGATGTTATTGTGTATATATAATAACACAAACATCTAAAGTACCATGGCTAACTGGTATTATTGAGGATAGGTTTCCTTTGGGCTCCACTGAAGGTTTCTTCATCCCATCTAAGGGAGTTTTTCCGTGCCACAGTCATCCGAGGCTTGTTTATCAACACAAAACACATACATATACTCATTTTTTGTTCTATTATAGTTCTATTATATTCTGTAAAGCTGCTTTGAGACAAGATTTATTGTGAAAAGCTCTATAGTTCAAGTTCAAGCTATTGAACTTAATTATTATGACCTAATTATAAATATTTTTCCTTTCAATCATTCATCTGTTTATCTATCCATTCATCCATCCATCTATCTGTGCCTCTTATCTTACACAAGGTCACAGTTATGACCCACAGAGCTAAGGGCACAAGACACTTTGATGAAGTGTCAAACAGAGGGAGGGGTGTGAACAGAGGGAGGAAACTACAGTAACCCAGAGGAATCCCCTAAATTATATAGAGCCAAGTCTTTCATGACATAGTAACAACATATAATCTATCGATTCCTGTTCATGGACATGAATTTGACACTCTGCTTGACCTTCCATGTAATGCATTTCGGTAGTAAATTCTGGTGCCTCTGACACATTTTTATTTCTGCCACAGATGCTGTATAGTTTTTTTTTTGTCTCATTTGTGATGGATTTTTTAAACCTTCAAGCACAATTACTTAACATTTAATTTGGGAGAAATGCTTGTTTTAATTCCTCTATTTTCTGTAAACTACTCGCCATTGTAAGCCATAGTCAGTGTTTCCCTACAGTATAACTCTGACCATAACCCTATATCTTTACCCTATATCTCATAACCCGATTTTTATCTGATGAAACTGGGATTATAGTTATCATTCCTGTCAGCATTATCCGTCATCCTCAGCCTCTGCTGCTATAGAGAGGGAGCCTTTCGTGCTGAGTGACACGAAAAAAAAGGAATGTTTGTGTCCAGTAACAAGAATCAATAGATTAAACGTGTGACTGTATCATACAATGATATATATATATATATATATATATATATATATATATATATATATATATATATATATATATATATATATATATATATATATGTGTGTGTGTGGAGTTTGCATGTTCTCCTCGTGCCTCAGGGTTTTTTTCTCCGGGTTCTCCGGTTTTTCCCGGCACCTTAGAAAATTGTCCCTAGTGTGTGAATGTGAGTGTGTGAGTGTGTGTGTGTGCACTGCGATGGATTGGCATTCCATACAAATTCCATGCAGTGTCCTTTCCTAATGCCCAAAGATGCCAAAGATATGCCTGCTAAGATTGGATATATATATATATATATATATATATATATATTATATATATAGATAGATAGATAGATAGATATAGATAGATAGATAGATAGATAGATAGATAGATAGATAGATAGATAAAGATATATAGATAGACAGAATATAGATTGGACATAACAACAACAACAATATATTGTTATAATGTTAACTGGTGTGAGTGAAGTTTGCATGCTATTATTCATACCACGTATTGTACCAGACATCGTCTATGATCATACTTCTAGCTCATTCCACATTAAGAAGATTTTCTTCATGACTCTTTGGTAAGACTTTTCACTTTTTCTCTTTCTTTTTAAAGGCAGTATGTCTCCTACTGTGGTGAGTGCCTCGAGCTACAGACCTTTGCCGCTGAGAAAAAAGAAAAAAAAACAGCAGCAAAATGAGCCTTGATTATTATGTTCCACTTTACTCCATTTTGACTCACTTGAGATCATTGTCAAACGTCCCCCCCCCCTTTTCCAGCAGTTGCACTTCAGGAGAGTGCTAAATGCTTCTGTCACTTCTGTCAGTACTTGGGATCAAAAGACTACTGAACACTAGGTGGTCGGAGTCGGGCTAGTACTATATACGTGTTTCTCCATCCAATAGTGATTTTAAATAATCAGAGGAAAACAGGAATAATGGAAAATGCATGTGCAGTGTGTGTGTGAGCAAACACATTAGCAATTAAGATAGAAAATAAGCCAAACACATTACCAGCTGAGCGAGAGCACAGAGAATGAGAGGAAAGTGGCGAATTGAAGATTCTGGAGGGTCAAAGAGTTCTACTAATGGCTTCTTCAGATTTAGACTGGTTTATTCGATGGCAGCTCTTATTTGATTTGCTTTGTAAAAAATCCAATATGGTCTATACTTATATTTTGTATGTGTGTGTGTGTGTGTGTGGGGGGGGGTGGGGGGGGGGGGGGGGTTTGATTTAATGATTATTGCGTAAGTAATGGAGTGTTTTCGTGAACCTTTTAGAAGAAATATTTAGTGTTTGCATCATTTCAAGATGGTGCCTTAGATGTGGGTCCAACTGACAACTGGATTAACTCAGACTAACGGAGTCCAAATATTTAAACCTGATTTAAAATAAAGTACTGGTAGGTGGTGAGTTATTTGTCGATACCATTTATATATTTTTATTGGATTAGATTCAACTTTAATTGACCAATTCATTTATTAAATGCAGTTATACAGTATCATCTAATCAGAACTACAAGTTACTATAGATATCATAGCGATAATTAGACAAAGAGACAAGGTGGTGACTGAAGTGAAAGCATGTGCAAATGACAGAGTAAAGAGTACAAACAGCATATTTTTTGTTTTAATGTCACAAAATTGTGCAGATATGGTTTCATTTACTTTAAAAAAAAACAAGAACATGGGGGAAAAAAGTATTTCTTGACAAATACAAGAAAAAAAGTGTTACCAACAAAAATGAAATGATGGTTCAGGCTCTACTGACAGATAGTACTGAATTTATATCAAAGCCTAACAGTTGTGGATTGTTTTTCCATGTTTTGAGCAGTAAAATATATTCATAATATTCATATATATTCATTAATTTTCATAATTTATTTTAATTGATGAATCAATTTTTTGTTGTTGGTTTAAATGGACAAAATCTGAACATTCAGAATCTGAACATTCAGAACAAACAAAAAAGACCCCAAATTCAACAACTAAAAAAAACATGACACGTGTACACTACAGGGTGATATAAAAAAGTTTTTTAAGACTAACTGGTGCTATTCTGACCACGTCTGCAATTTGTTCTAACAATTATTTGGTCTGCAATTATGGACAAACAACAGATCCAAAAAAAAAACAACAAAAAAGCAGGTTGCACAATCTTCTAATTTGCACACTTTTTTGTATCGGAACAAATCCTTTTTTTTGCACAACTTGTATAACATGGTCACACACCAGGGCTACCGTTAAGTGTGTATTGTCTTGTGCCATATCCCCCCTTCCATTTTCTTTTCTCCAACATGTGCATTTTGTAATTCTGTTTTAGTTTAGAATTATGTACAGTACTGTGTCTTGTTAATTTATGTTGTCTGTTATAGAGGGGGCACAGTGACTTAGTGGTTAGCACGTTCGCCTCACACCTTCAGGGTCAAGGTTCGAGGGAAGATCGGATAAAGCGGTAGGTTTTGGTAATTAGCGGTAGAAGATGAATGAATGAATTTCATAGCACCTTGGTCATGTTGAAATGACAAAAAATCCAACTTGACTTGGTCATGGGTAAATCTGCCACGGAGACGTCCGAGGAGGCGTAAGTTTGCCATACGGTAATGCTTCAATTTAGAAGTGTTCTGAGTGACAAGCGTGCTTCAAGAGTGGAACAACTTCACTGGAAGACCTTAAATGAGCTCAAACCCCAAAACAATAATGATGATCTTCAGACAGCAGACCTTTTACCGAAGAAGATTGCGCTCAATGGACATTTTGACCCCAAGATGGAGATCCGGAACGAAGGAATAGAAGGACTCCCTGGAAACATTCCAGGAATGCAGGAACACTGGGATCACTGTATTGCCATGCAAGGAGCTTATAGTGTGAAAACATAGATAAATAGAGCTTGTTTCACTACTTTTTCAATTTCATTTCATATAACAACAGACTCAAATATTTCTGATCTAAGCACTGCTTAATTTTTCCATTAATGTACACAACCGTAATAAAATACACATAAAAAAAAACAATCATCATAAACATTACAAAAAAATTGTGTGTTATAAAAGTTCCCATAACTGCTTACTGCTATGAGTTACTTCTATGAGAAGCACATGATGGAGAGGAAGCTGATAGACAAGGTTTCAAAAAGGGTTTTCATTCATTTAATTTGTTATCATTTATGGATTCAGGTCATTTAGATCATTTTTTTTCATCAAGGCAAAAATAGAGTAATAGAGTAGATTTTGGTTCTCTGACCATTTCCTGGGTTGAGTCATTGAGTCAAGTCAATAGCTAGACTTGAGTAACTAACTCAAATCTCCATCTCTTGCACATATGCGACATGATCCATTACACTCCAGAAACATCGGTATATTTCACTCCGTTTGCCCTCAACTCTCAATCAAGTGACTAACGATTTCTCTCAGATGTGGATGGTGTAAGAATATACACTTTTTTTCCCTTCTTTCCCTGATTCCAAGACACATCACTGAGAGAGTGAAAGAGAAAGTGTATGTGTGTAGGATTTGTGTTTGTGTGTGATAGACAGAATAAGAATCGTTCCTGGAGGCGTGTTATATAGGACAGGACGAATCGGGAGGAATAATTGTACCCCTGGTGGTGATGAAAGATTGTTATTTCAGCTTTGAGTTTCATTCCGATTCGACTTGTACATGTTTTTACAATTAAATAGCAATTTTTCTGGCAATAAAAAACAAAATAAAACAACAATGCGATTCAGAATGACTCATCGCTATGATTCATTTGAATCCTTTGGTTCATAATGAATAATTTCCCTCAGTCTACTATTTTCATGTGCCAGTAAAAAAATAAATCATGTTTCCATTAAGATTGTCATGTAGACATAAACTTCAAGTCTACATTAATGTTTTTTTTCTCACCACTAATGTGAAATCATAGTTATGGTATATGGAAAATTAGAAATGGTGTTTCAATCACTAATGAGATGGTGTTTCAATAACAAATATTTATTTTTCGGGGAAAGATTGAATATTGGCCACAGTTAGGCGCAAAGGTGTGAGGAAATAACTGTAGTAAAAATGTAAATATAGCCCAAAAGCCTACACATTTAACTAGCATATATCTGCATTTAACCTACAGGTGCTACATGCTATTTGGAGCTTCTGGGATGAATATTTTGCCCCACATACATCACAGTCTGCCTTTTAACATTGATGAACTCTCTAGACATTTTTTTGTCAGGACTTCAGCTGTAATCAGTATTTTCCTCAATGTGAAGAGGCAGATAGTCAGTCCTCAGAGTGAGAGTGTGATAATGTTGGGTCAAAGTATTCCTCTCCCTTTTCTCTTCCATTTTGGTGGGTAGTTGGAGTGATGAAAACTATCACAGCTGCATGATGCATACAGTATATGTGTGTGTGTGTGTGTGTGTGTGTGTGTGTGTGTGTGTGTGTGTGTGTGTGGCGCAAAAGCTGTGAATCTGATCTATTACAGCCGCCAAGGAACTCAACAGAGATGCACCTTATGGGGGGCGGTCAAGATGTCAGAGTTGCGTCTCTGTTTTAAGGATAAAAAAATATTGCTGAGATATCATTACATCAAGGGCAAAGAGTGTAGGTGACAGAGTGGCGTGGAAGAGAACTATGTCTGGTATAGCAAGGGAAGAAGAGGAAAGATTAGGCTTTTGCTGTATCGCTTCGGTTTCTCAGGGGTCAACTAAAAAAATAAAAAAACCTGTGGTTGCAAGCATTTTCTACAATTCTATTTAAAATCAGCCTGATCCATTTCCTTCCTTCTTTGTTTCCATTCTCAAAGGGCTTTCATCGGTATCTTTCCTGTACCTCCACTTAACATTTCGCTGCATCTCTGGTTCGATAGAGCTTCTGGTACTTGCACTAATTTAAATGCAAATGTCCTCGTCCTTCTTGCACCAGCGATGTTGTCCCCATTGTCTGTACATTAACTTATTAACAACACTATTGAAGACCACTATGTTAAAAAAAAACAGGCATTAAAGTAAAATAAATAAATAAATAATATATTTATTACTACTACTACTACTACTAATAATAATAATAATAATACTAAAAATAAAATATTAATATTAATAATAAGGGGGCACGGTGGATTAGTGGTTAGCACGTTTGTCTCACACCTCCAGGGTTGGGGTTTGATTCCCGCCTCCGCCATGTGTGTGTCCTTGTGCCTCAGGGGGGTTTTCTCCGGGAAGTTTTCTCCGGGTTCTCAGACTTCTCCGGTTTCCCCCCTGGTCCAAAAACATGCACGGTAGGTTGACTGGCAACCGTTGGAACAATTGTCCCTAGTGCTATGAATGTGTGTGTGATTGTGAGTGTGTGTGTGCCCTACGAAGGGTTGACATTCCATCCAGGGTGTGTCCTGTATTGACGGCCGTAGATGCCCAAGACCCGAGGGAAGATCAGATAAAGTGGTAGAAGATGAATGAATGAATAATTAGGAAGGAAAGTAGCTAAAAAATAAATTCAGAAGCTCAAAAAACATAATGGGAGCTGGTGAAAGATTTCATTTACGGTAGGAGCTCTGTTTCTTTTTATTTTGCCTTTAAAATTGAATCCTAATTTGCTCAAAGTTTTCATTAATATTGTGGTGAATTTTTATTATTTAATTTATTATAGCCCTATATATATATATATATATATATATATATATATATATATATATATATATATATATATATATATATAGTGTATGATAATGATGACTGGACAAAATTACTATTATTATAATGGGCAGGATTAGTACCACACACACACACACACACACACACACACACACAAGTGTTTTTAACATTAAAGATGCCAACATTAAAGTGGATATTTAATCATACTACACCTTGCACTCAGAATGACCTACATAATCAAATGAATTGACATTTAAAGGAGGATGATTCTAAGTAGATGTGTTAAAATGTTAACTGTGCCATTTGTCAAAAAGTCAATTGAAGTGTTTAATTGTTTCTAGCCTATGCTTAAATTATTGTATCACCTAATAGTGTAATGACAGTACATGTTGGAGGCCATAATTGTGTGGACAAACTATGGACCAATTATTGTCTTGTTTGTTTGTCCTTGTCACCAAATACATTTCTGAAGAATGAGGTTGCTAGTTTTTTGTCAACTTTTCGGCAAAGGATCATCCATCTCCGCACTACCATGTCCTCTACATCTGATTCTTTCACCCCAAAACGACACGCATTTCTTCCCTCATCACATCCATAAACCGTCCTCATTGACTTTACTCTTTTCCTCCTGCCTCTATCCTCAGGATTCTTCTCCCCATGTACCCCATGTCCAAACCATCTAAATCTCCCTTCCCTTGTCTCCAAAACGCCCTACATGCGCTGTCCCTCTAATAAACTCATTTCTAATCCTGTCCATCCTCATCACTCCAAATAAAAATCATCTCAAACATCTCAAACTCTGTTCTTCCTGCACTATTTATCTACTCTGCATTGTTGACCCCAGGTACGTAAACTCATCCACCTTCACTACCTCTTCACTCCACTCCACTGCCTTCCCTCTCATTCACACACATGTACTCTGTCTTACTCCTACTGACTTTCATTCCCCTTCACTCCAGCACGTACCTCCACCTCTCCAGACTCTTCTCAACCTGCTCCCTACACTCACCACAAATCACAATATCATCCGCAAACATCCATCGTCCATGGAGACTCCTGTCTGACCTTGTCGTCAACCTGTCC
>JACRUU010000015.1:26989966-27158771 GCA_030449085.1 Kryptopterus vitreolus | reverse complement strand
ATTATATGTTGACACAAACAAGTCAATTTGTCATAAATCTTCCCATCCTACACAGGATAGAAACCAGTCATATGTAAACAGGTCTCTAAATACTCGACTAGCATTTAGTTTATAATAAGCTGACCTACACTAAGACTTGGTGAAATCTACAAAAGTTTCAAAGACTGCAATAATTTATGATGCAATAGGTCACACCGACAACAATGCAAAATGCAGCAGCACCTCGGAACAATCCTAATATTTACAAAAGAGCTACAGATGGTTGATTAGTCACATTTTAACAGTAGAAAAACATAAACTCCTGCCAGGAAAAACTGAACTTAATAATAATAATAATAATAATAATAATAATAATAATAATAATTAAAATAATAATAATAAAACATCAGGAGAGGCTTGTGCTGCCAAGACACTTGTAATAAACAATCCCTACCCTCATCGATCCACAATAAGCACCTTTAGGAGACACATTATATAAACAAGAAGGCTTATAGGTGCCACTATTTCCAAATTTTACATCATTTTCCCCTTTGGTGTTTTAATTCCCACCGGTCTCAGAGGAGCAGCTCTTTTCCCGCGTAGGTCATGTGTTACCAGAATTCAGCTCCTAATGAAATGTCCATGTCTGATCCTTAATCTTTAAATACTGAGTGAACAAACCAAGATGACGTATACCACTAGAACAATGATGGCTCAATTTGCTTTACCGATTTTACTACCAGTTCTATCATCTAGAGATATCATCTGGGTCTCTAGATAAATATAACTGTAGATAATTGTACATTCATAGCAAATCCTAGATTACCTTCCAAATATCTATATCATCTGTATATACACTATGTATAACCTCTGTATATGTTTTCACAATGTACATTTCATACAGCAAATTTATATCATCCATATCCTCATACATACATGTGCATGGGTATATATGTATACTGTGTGTGTATATAAGTATGCGTACATATGCATGTTTATATATAGAGAAGGTGCCATTCTATATTCCTTTATATGTATTTATTGTACATATATTTATCTCATTTGTCAGTTTGAACAATAAGTGCACTTTATTGTGCAATGACAATAAAGTTCTATCTATCTGTCTCTCTGAAGTATTGTTTCCCGTGCTGTTTCCATTTGCTTGTTTTAAGATGAGTCAATTATTGTAAACCTTCTTCATACTTCAGATTTGGCACATCTTAACATTATCTGATTTGTGGTATAATGTGGGCATTTTAAAGACATTACAGGAAACTTTTTTTTTTTAACTTAATCCAGGTAACAATACCTGTAAATGAACTTCTCAATCGGGCATATAAATATAGACCTTATTAGAAAGGGGAAAAAACACAACACAAAACAAAGTCTGGAGAAAAGGGGGGAAATGAAGAGAAAAACCAAAACAATACATCTTTAAGGACTCACCCATATTATATCCATATGGAGATTCTGTTGCCCCGTCCTGCAAACTGGCCAATATCTCGCCCTTGCCCACATCACTGTCTCCCACTAACAGGAATTTCAACAGGAAATCGTACGCTTTAGCTGGGCTGCTCCTGTGGCTCATCTTCACCGTGCGCTCACTCCCATGGCTCAGTATGGAGCGGGATCTTTTGCTTTTTTTTTTTTTTTTTCTCCAATATGTGTTTATTGAGTCTTTACTCTTTTTTACTTTCCCCCAAGCGCAATCTTTAGATCTGAGATTATTTCAGCTAGACATTTCGATTGATTCCCCCCCATACAGCCAAGAGTACAGCTTGTTCTGATCTTTGTGATGCTGTCGAGGAATTGCGTTATGCTCCCTGGGAATAAAGACACTAACGTGCGACGCTTACATCAGTCTAATAATCACTGGTTTGCTTTTATTAATGAATAATCTTTCGAACCAAAAACACTAAGATAAAGAACACTACATACGCTCCTTAAAGCATGCGTGTGCAAAACTTACTATATTTCTCTATCTGTATTGTTTTGGTTTTTCCCTCATCCGCATCGCTCCATTAAGGCTGATCTGCTGTGATTCCTCCGGAGCTCCTCTCAACAAGGAGGTAAAAAAAAGGGAACACGGTCGGGTCGTCCCTTACTCCTTCCTCATTGGCTGTTCCGTGGAGTTGCTAGGGCAACTCGGTGCTTTTTCAGTAGCGCTAGAACGCGTCCGTCAAGGTCCGTATTTATCTGCGCGTCGGGGCGGAGAAGTGGGCGTGGCACTGTCAGCCATCCCCGATGGAAGCGCTGACTCTTGCGCAGCGGTGACGTCACCGAATCGGTGCACTTCGGCTTCGAGCTGATCCCGGGTCGGCGTGCGATTTCTCCGCTCCGAGCACAACGTGGTCAGGTTTGTTGTTTTCCGGGACTTGAACAATGACGTAGGCTCGTGGGGCACAATGCCCAGACTTGATCGGTTTTTCTTTCTTTTTTTTTTAAATGCCCGTTGCACATCAAGATTACATAATTAATACTCAACATGTCTAAAAACATTCTAGTTTTTAATTGTC
The DNA here is from genome assembly GCA_030449085.1 of Kryptopterus vitreolus. Classification (NCBI taxonomy): domain Eukaryota; kingdom Metazoa; phylum Chordata; class Actinopteri; order Siluriformes; family Siluridae; genus Kryptopterus; species Kryptopterus vitreolus. The sequence goes on along the minus strand of JACRUU010000015.1, from coordinate 27,156,276 downwards.
CTGGTCTTGTTTTAACTGTCACGTCCAACCAAACAAGCTGCACATAACTATCAGAAATTAAACATACAACAAACAAACAAACAAACAGGCTAAACTTCAAAAGGATTAAATACCTATTTTAATATTCACTTATTATTGTAAAATGAATTCACCCATTTTCTGTCAACAATCAATAATGGGAATCTGGATTATATGTAATGCATTATAAAGTGGCATTCTACATTACAGTCAATTATTAAACATTGAGCTCACATCTACACTTTCTGTGTAAATAGAAAGTTCTCCATCAGGGCTTGTCCCCCCCCCCCCCCCTCCCCTCATATCTTTATTAATGTGCCATTCCTACAATGCACGGTATACATTGTTTTTGTCCAGGCAGGCTGATGTGATGTTATGTAATATGTGTCTAACGTCTAAAGTTGCGTAATATTCCAAAAATCAACAGACTCATTCTATAATCCAAAAATATTTTATCACATACTTTACTACACCTAAACATGAGCCTTAAATGGAACTATTCTGCAATATATTCTAACGCAGTGGTTCTCAAACTGGGGGCCACCAGAAGGGCGCCAGAGGCGGTCGCATTGAAATTCTAGAATCTATTTTAAGAAATGATTAAAAAAAATACTTTACCTGTATGTCAGGATCGTCAACATATGATGTATACTATGATGTATTTAAAAAATAAATATGAAAAAGTTTGAAATTATGAATATAGAAATATATGAATTGTTATGCAGCACATTGCACTGAAACCTCACCAAACTCAGAGTTTATATACAAGTGCACAGAACAATGCAGAAGATGCAACAGAGAGGATGCAATGTCTCATATGAGAAAATGAATACAGAAGAGTCATGCACAAAAAAAAATGGTAAAATCTAAAGTAAAATTGTAAGTTTGAGGATGTTCTTCAAACGGGGCCTCAAAAGGATTCACCCTATACAAAGGGGCCTCCTCCGGAAAAAGTTTGAGAACGAGTGGTTCTAAGGTATGCACTTATTTCTCGATGAAATGCAAAAAGCGAATGAAAAAGCAAAACAAACACCTGTGCAGTTTCGCAATCTAGCCTTCACAAATAAATCATCCACTGAAGAAGAAATTCAGTACTTGAGTGAGAGTGATTTATTGCACTGTAAAAGTCATATTCTACTGACATTTCAAGTGGAGCATCATTATGGTGCATTACTTTCACCTGAACATAGATAACTCACTGGCAAAAATATTAATAAAAGGCTTTAGCCACTCACCATCCCATAATTACCTCTCTTCATGGTTTATTAAAATGTTAAGTCTCTAAACAGTACACTGTAGCACGCGCTGCAGGTTTAACTGTAGCCAGGAAGTGGTAATGTCTGTCCTTCTTTGGCTTCAAAAAAGGTATACGAGAGTGTAATTGTGTCAACTCGAGCCATCCTGGGATCTTCATCAAACTCGGGGTCGATGTAAAAGAAAACAGGCATGTCCACCTCTTCATGAGGGTTTAACCTCTGTTCTTCAAAGCAGAAGCACTGTATTCGGACAAAAGCACTCAGTTTAGGTTTAATGAAGGACAAAGGAGGAGAAATTTGAAATGATGCAACACATACCGACAGAGGGCAGAAAAATAAACCTGGGTTGACTTTTAAGATTAACTTTTGTGTCCAAGAATAATTTTTATTGACTTCGGACCTTATCTTTTATCAATCCCCCATCAACATTTAATACAATCCTACTACTGCTGCTAGTGCTGAAAAATGTATCCCTCACTTCATCCCTACCTGGAAATTGCAACACAGCAGCACTTTAGACCTTTCTAAGGACCTGTCCATCTCTCTCTCTCTCTCCCACTCATCTGTATGTGTCTCAAGTAGATCAGCGTCCAAGGCTTCAACTAAGAATTCATACTAAGAATACATCATCATCTCTGCCTGGACTTTGCTGTATAATTTTGTGCACAAGTTTGTATATAACTGCAGTGCTTTCTGGTCCTTTGACTCAAGTGTGCTGGTCTTTTATTTACTTATGCATGACCTGTAAATATCCTGCGGTGACAAGAGTGGCACACAAACCATGAAACTGCCACAATAATCAACAAATCAGAACCAGTGTCTGGCCAGCATATAATCGCTATATTAAAATAAAATAAATGAATGCGTTTTGGGCTTGAGGTTTCATTTAAATTACGAAGACCTAACTTTAAAAATCAAGTTATGTCTATCACTAATATTATGTTAAGTGCTTTACATCACCTGAATCTTGTTGAAGTATTGCCCAGCTTCAAATGGCACGACGTTGTATGTAGCGATTCCGATCACCGGTTTATCTGTAGGATTCTTTGCTGTGTAAAATGCCAGTGCAGTTTCTCCTGGAACAATCTGAAAAAATCAAGCACACGGATGAATCTAAAATAAGATCAGCCGAATTTACTTTACAAAAAACACAAATCTAAAAACAAGCTCATTTTACATTCATGTTGCTTGTCTGAACAACAATAAAAACAAACAAACAAACAAACATAGAATACGCAATAATTTATCACCGTACATAGATCTCTGATTGTTGAGGACGAAAGTTCCACTGGAGGCTGGCGTGTGTGTCGGCATTAAAGGTCACTTTGAGAATGCGGTCCTTAACCGGCTTCATTGTTTCTACTACATCTGTATCGTGCCCTGCTGTCGCTGTGCCTCCCAGTCCAGATGCCTAAGGAACAAATCATTACTAAACCATATGCAAGTACAATAGTCAGAGATGTGCTATTTTGATGTTTGCTGAAAAAGCCAACTAATCAGCAGCACTAAAGTCATCATACATCCACCACTTACCTGGCAGTACAGTCTGTAGAGGGGCACAGCAGCATACGACATCCCAATCATTCCGACTCCAGCTGCTGCAATATACGTCAAGATGGTCTTGTTTTTTCGCCTCCATTCCTCCTCCTGCTGCTGCTTCTGTCTGTGTGTTTTAACTCCTCGTGTCTGGGCGGCAAAGCGCTGAGGAGTTTTCCTCACAAACAGCTGACTGCTGGAGGTAGCGAGTCCTCTCACATTCAGGCTTTTAACACATTTCTGGGCTTTACAGAATGCTTGCTGTATATAGTGCTTGGTGCAGCACTGTCGGAGAGCACAGGAGAGTAACATTCCCTTAAAATATGAACAAGAACACCACTTCAGAACTGTTCTTGATCCCGTCCGGTAGCACCTGATGGACAAAATATTTAGGTTACATTACACTATTACCAGTATAGTAAACATTTTGTCTGCAAGGTTGACGTGTAAGAAGTAGAAGAAATGGACAAACGAAAGGATTTGAGCAAGTTTGACAAGGGCCAAAAAAAAAGGTATGGGTCATTTCAAAAACTGCAGATTTTGTGGGGCTTTCATAGTCTGTAAGTGGTCAGTATTTATCAAAAATGGACCAAGCAAGGGTGGGCACGGTGGCGTAGTGGTTAGCACGTTCGCCTCACACCGCCAGGATCCGGGTTCGATTCCCGTCTCGGGAATGTGTGTGTGGAGTTTGCATGTTCTCCCCGTGCCTCAGGGGGTTTTTCCCCCGGTCCAAAAACATGCACGGTAGGTTGATTGGCACCTTGGAAAATTGTCCCTAGTGTATGAATGTGTGCGTGAATGTGTGTGTGCCCTGCGATGGGTTGGCATTCCATCCAGGGTGTATCCTGCCTTAATGCCCATAGACGCCTGAGATAGGCACAGGCTCCCCGTGACCCGAGGAAGATCGGATAAAGCGGTAGAAGATGAATGAATGAATGAATGGACCAAGCAAGGCACAGTGTGAACCGAAAATCAGGGTCATGCGCTGCCAAAACAAATGGGAAATGAAAGCTGGCCTGTGTGGTCCAAAGAAGTTGAAGAAATTAATGCTTGACAGGTCAGAACTGTTTTGTCAGCAAAACAGATGTGGAACCAACACAATATTATGCAGCTGGTGATAATATTATGCCGATCAGTGTTTAACACATCATAATTATAAAATGACCAGCGTGCTTTTTATTAAAAATGTACACATACTGAATCAAGCACATACTGAATCATGGAGGTATGTCTGGACAGATATATGTACAACTATTTAAATAACGCGGCACAACGGAAACACATGATTTACAATACAGGGTTAATCAATGAGTGAGGAGAACTAGGGTTTTCAACTGTTTGGAGTCTATTAATTGTAATAAATAAATAAACAAATAAATTCCGTACAAAATTACTTAAACATGTAATCTATTTGCAAGATGTAATAAAGCTGTCTATTTTTTTTTTTACAACCTTCACCACATCCAAGTTACAATTATTTACTTACTCTTTTACTCTTACCCTTTTTGTTTACAATAATTTTTAACTAATCAGTCGAACATGTCAATAAGTCCAACACACCACGGTAACAAACTGGTTTGTGTGTGTGTGTGTGTGTGTGTGTGTGTGTGTGTGTGTTAAGGACATCTAGCTAACTAGACAGCTAGCTAGCATAGCAGGTACATTTAAATATGCTTTCCATATTTCAATAACTCGGGTATCATACTCCTTATACTATATATAATAAATATAAATGAATGCTATAATAAAACAGAAGACTCTTACCTACACTAGATAACAGCGCTTAACATTGCACTGTAAACCTGCAAAGCAGTTTCATGCACATTGGTCCCACTGAATAATAACTTCCTCGGAAACAATATTTTGTAGCTCTAGTTCCGATCGGCATTTTCTTCGTCTTCTTGGCGTTCACACTGCCGTCTGTTGTGCGGCCATGGGAATGCAGCATAGCTTCCACCAAGTCGCTAAGACGTTACAGTCTCCTTATTTAACCTGGAGATTATATTTACTGCGTTTACTGCTCGAAGGAACCACTGACTTTATAATAACGAGTAATAGAGAAAGCTGTAGTAAAACTAGTATTTGCTACTTAAAAACTGAATAGTAGTGCTAGAAGATGAATAAACAAAAAACATTAAAATGTCTGCAGTACCGAGTAGCAGAAAAACGTGGTGGAAGCACCACAAATATTTCATATAATGAAATACATTAAGTCGAAAGTCATCTTCAAAAAAAGAGAGGATTTTTTTTTGTCCATGAATAAATAGATTATATTTCTAAATCATGAAATGGCATGAGACTGGGCGAAAATTGTTGTTTGGGGGGATTGGGGGCAGTGGTGTCATGTAACATGTAACTAGTTACTCCCCAACACTGGTAACAGATAGTATATAGACTGTAATAGCTTTTTGAAATGCCTTTATGCTTTTATGTGCATTTATTTTGATCTCCACAGATACATCATGTTCTTGATTTACTAAATATGTTAAAAATGTAATAGTTTGCTGTTTTTTCTTCGTCAGTCTCTGGAACAATGAGGACAAGCATGCGATCTACGTTGTTTACAGCAGGTCAAACTGTAAACCAGAATTCACACCGAGTGCAGATACACATTTTAACCAAATCACATAGTAATGATGGACGAACAATTAAATAGCGAATGGATGAAAACCCAAGCAGACACATGTGCAGAAACTCAGTTAAACTGTCTCTTGGATCTTATTGCTGCACCACTATCCTATCTAATGGAGATAATGCACATGCACACACACACACCACACACACACACACACACACACACACACACACACACACACACACACACACAACAAACGAATGAATAGTAAGCATCAAATAAAAATGCATATCTGCAGGAACTTGCTTAGATTTTCATTTCCATGAGTAGACTTGTTTTGCTGACTGACTTAGTGACTTAGTAGGAAAACTTGTAAATACAAACAAACAAAATTCACAGAAAATAATAATTGTAAAATATGATACTTGCGCATATTTTACATGCGCATATAAATCTTAGATATAATCTCTGTAACTCCAATTAATCTCTCAGTAACGGAATGAACTCCATGTAATCCATTGTTTGGATTTCTTACAAGTTCACTCTGAATTGTTTTTAGTTTAGCTTCATATTATGTTTCTGACAGTGCAAGTAAAGAGAAATCATTGCAAATAATTATTGAATGAATGATATTGAATAATTATTTAACAAATGTAATCAATCTAAAAACAGAGATAGACATATTTATCTGTTATTCTAACCTACATGCATTTCCATCAACAGTGATTTTTAGAACTTCTTGTTAAACTATTTAATAGCTATGTATATATGTTTGATAGATGTGTGTGACTTTATCATACTTTGTTAAACTCGCCTGATGTTTGTTCGTTGATTTATTATAGATGAAGAGAGCCTCACTGTCAGCAATGGCAGTGAATAGAGAGGTAAAGCACACCATGTGACTGCTGGGTATCAGGGGAGATTAGTGGATAGGTAGGCGCGTGTCTGTAACTGTCAGTCTAGATTGCTATGTCTCGGTCATCTTGCACCGTCCTGATATGAACTGTCATCCCCCCCCGACCTGGTGATGAGGTTGCATCTATAATATTTCATCCTCTGTTTTTTGAAGCTGCAATGCAACTGCTGCCAGAGACAGAGGAGGCAGAGCACTTTGACGGACTATCCCTGCTCTACTGGTAGGTTGGGTTTGTTTGTTTTCAGATGTAGAATGCCTCCAGTTCTGGTAATGCTGTGTGTTTTTGAGATAAATTTCCCTTCTGAAATCATGATATGATTCTAATCTTTTTTTGGTGGGTTGAGTATGTGGCAGTGTGTTAAACTGAATGGCTGTGAGGGTTAGGTTAGCAGTGCATGTGTAGGTGAAGAGGATTAGTTGTGTTTATGGAGTCTAGGCAGGATTTACACACACACACACACACACACACACACACACACACACACACACACACTGTTTGACTCTGAAATCTGACAATAATTCACAGCAGAGGGCAACCACATTCAGTTTGTACTCATTTCTATATAAGGAAAATTATTTTCCATTCTAGTCATTCTAGTCATGCATGCAGTATTGCTCCACAGTGTGCATGCTAATGTGGTAGTTAAGTGATCAGTTGCTTCTTCTTCTCCTGGAACACAATCTGTTATAGCACGCCGAGAGTCACATACAGACTCTGTTGCAGAGATTAAACTCGAACGTTTTGTGTTGCATATGGAGATGCCAACAGTTCTCATAAGGAAAAGTTCAAACACACCAGGTCAGACACAGATCGTACAATCTGTAGCTTTGGTCTATATTTCCAACTCAGCTTTATGAGAGGTGCAAATCTGCAAGGCTAATTCCCTGACTTTTTTTTCCTCAGACCAAATTAGCACATTAAATGTAATAGAGAAAAACATCTTCTTTATATATTTATTTATTTCTTTGTTTGTATTGTATATATATATATATATATGTGTGTGTGTGTGTGTGTGTGTGTGTGTGTGTGTGTGTGTGTGTGTGTGTGTGCGTGTAAAAAAAAATATTAAAAAGAAACACAGCGCTTAAACCACTTTCAAGGTCGACAGGTACCATCAAAGATATTTAGTTAACATTAAAGAATTATTATTGTTTAATGGTATTATCGGGATTCAATTCCACACATTCCTACAATAATGATTTCTTAGTGATAATTGTTTAATCAGTGCAAACTGAAACTTGTGCAAACTTAACTCCATTCAAAACTCACCATCATTCCCTTCCTATTGTATAGTTAGCTATTTTACAGTTTTTACAGTTTACAGTTCATTTTACAGTTATTATTTTAAAATTGCTTAAATGTAATTAGTGAATGATGATATTGAATTGTGTTTTACAGGACAATCATGGGTCCTCACGGCATAAACCGAGCTGTGCAAAGACTGGAATTCTCTGACTGTAGACAAGGACTTGGTATGGACTAAAAATAAAAAATCATCATAAAAAATGAATATGTATTTATTTTTCATTAGTAAATTAATCTTTCAGTTCGTACAATTACATAGATAGTAAGAATAATTACAAAGATGTGTCATAATGGCATTATATCTATTTTTTGCTTCTGTTTGATAGGGGTGAAAATTATTGGAGGTTACAGAGAGCTGAGTGGTGAAGAATTCGGGATTTTTATTAAGCGAGTGTTACCTGGTGGTGTTGCAGCACGGGACGGTGTGTTGGTCTTAAATTCCACACTCCATATCTATAATGGATCTGACAACAATTTCAATAAGTGATTTGTTCATTTGTGGCAGGACAACTTAAAGCTGGTGACCTCATATTAGATGTCAACAACATGAGTTTAGCAGGTGTTACAAACGAGAGGTAAACATTTTAATACTATAATAATTATAATAATCGTAGATAACACAGTAATAATGACATTTGTAAAGAATTGTATAAGTATAGAAATAGATAGAATGTATATAATGTATAGAAAAGTTGTGCTGTGTGTCCTCAGGGCAGTGGAGATTCTGCGCATGGCATCAGCCACAAATCACATGTCTCTTCTCATCGCCCGTGATGAGGAGTCCAGGTACAGTATATGCTTCACGTATAGTCTATACTTCATGTAATTTATTTTGTACATTTATTTTTGACATGGTTTCTTTTGGTCATCGTTGTGAATACAGATCACGCATAAACTGTGACGTAGGCAAATATTAAAACAGATTTGTTCATGCTGGTTCATAAAATGTGAGCTTTTCAGGGCATCATCTAGATTAATCCTGTTAGTTAGTTACAACATGGCCTCTTGATTTTTTTATAAGTCTAAAAATAGCCTTAATACATTAAGTGCATTAAAGACTTATGCTTAATTCAGACTGTTATAGTATTTTCTTAGAATTCTGCTCTTCTAGCTCTGACATTATAGTTGGAATATTCCAGAGCACCTACTATTATGGGTTACTGCAATAGAACAACAAGAGTTTTCTATCAAGGACATCTGTCTTAATCTGCTGATGTTCATTTGAGTTAATTGAGCTGGCATTGTGCTGGGCGCTGAGACAGTCACACACTCAGCTAGAACAGGAAGCATGTTGACGTATTAGGGGCACTGGTCAATCAGATGCCACCTGGATAAAAAACAATCCCTGCACTTTGATGAGGAGCATTAGAAGGTAATGATAAAATGTAGGTGTCAATCTGGGCACTTACTTTCTTTATCAAAGTAGTTTATACATATACACACACACACACACACACACACACACACACATATATATATATATATATATATATATATATATATATATATATATATATATATATATACATACACACACACACATATATACATACATATATACATACCTACATATCCATCAGGAAATCCAATGCACGGGATCACATTATATTAAACTGAACTCAGAAAAACAGTTTAACCTGCATTTTACACAAAGCTGAACTTGTGCCATGGAGGTACCAACGTGCTGCACGAGCTCTTATGAAGAAAACACTCTGTGTCACGGATGATGGCGAAACATCAGCACGGTAAGAAAAAACTGAGTTCCCTCATCATGTCAACATGATAGAGATACATTTAAATACTATTATGTACACTTCTTTTTGTTAACTTCGGGAGGGTCACACTAGACCTGTTCTGTGACTCGTGAGCATCAGGTTGTGCAGTCAGCTTGAGCGCAACGTAGTTATGTATACAATTCAATTAAATTATACAGTTAGAGATTGCCTTTTTATTCACTGTTTTGCTTAAACATTTCCACCATAATGCATACTTTTTACTTCACATTGCATTCTCAAATGCTGTTTTTTTGTGTTGTTTTGTTTTTCAGAATGCACAACTCAACATGAGTGCACCTGTTCCCAGGAGAAATCACCCATGCATGCCTCAAAGAGCAGCCACTAGACGCTTTAAAATGTCATAATAAAAGATATTTAAACTCAATGTTTTTTTTTGCATTTTTAAGTACACTTACACACACACACACACACACACACACACACACACATACATACATAAATACATTTGCATATAGAATGAATATAATACAATTTAATAATAATATTTTAAGGCAGTCTGTTGCAAATGTTGAGACCCAAGCTAAGTAGAAAGATTTATAGTTGATTGCATGCTTTATAGAGCGATGACCTCTTTGACTGTTGTGTATATTCTTAGAAGAGAGTTTATTGAGCTCATGGAGAAGTGCAGCTCAAACATCAACACAAGTGCAGGAACGGGCAGGATTTCACCAACTCATCAGTCTACAGGTATTTTCATTTTGTAGAATATTTCTAAATAACCTGTTTAACCTTAGAAAGAAAACTACACCTGGAATAAAGTCACTAAGTAGACGGCTTGACGTACTACACTAGAGATTTAAGTGACCTTTTCTTTACCTCTGCTACATTGCCCTTTGACAAGGCACTTAATCCCTCTGGGGAAAACCAGTGTTCTTTCTGCAGTGCACTCAGCTGCTGCTATTGAAAAGAACAATTGTTCTTTCTGTCAAATGCCACTATATTGTGCCAATTTATAGCGGGCTTGAGCTTATTATTCGTTTGTTTTTTTTTTTTGTTGGTTTTATTGAATTCATTTAAACTTGTTGATTTTAATAAAAATGTATGTCTTTTTCAGGTAAACTGACGGACACTGCATCATCTTCGTCATCATCCAGATCAACAAGTCCTCAGATTTTGAGCCCTAAAGACTGCACCACAAATCCAATTACTCCACAGTTTTGCTGGTAATATCTATACAGGAATCATTACATTTAGTTCACTTTTATCCTTAGCTGTTTCTTATTCATTTGCACTTCTTCAATATACAAATGAAATCTTTTTCACTGAAAAATTAAGTGTCAATGTACAGACTGTTAAGTCAGTCATTTAGTCACTTTTGAAAATGTGTTCCTGCACTGACAGATGTTTGTCCTGCACAGGTAGAAAATCCCACAAAAAGATTATTTCAGGTCATAAAAAAAAAAAAAAAAAAAAAAAAAAAAAACGAATCCGCTTGTAAGTAATTATTTTGGCCACAGTTGTCTATCTTTTCTCTCTCATCCCCTCAGTGACTGCATGATTCAGCTGATATGTGTTGCAAAGGGAACAGGACTAGGTTTGATTATTAAAGGTGGAGCAAACCGTGCAGAAGGTCCAATGGTGTTTATTCAGGAGATCATTCCTGGAGGAGACTGCCAAAGGGTAAAAAACAATGCCACTTATTAAGAAAAAAAAAAAAAAAAAAAAAAAATATATATATATATATATATATATATATATATATATATATATATATATTATATATTATTTTTTCTTTGTCTAAGATAAAAAATGATTGCTTTTGTTTTACTTTGTATTCCTGCATGTTTTTCATAATTTAGGATGGAAGACTAAAAGCAGGAGATCAGCTCATATCAATCAATAAAGAATCCTTAATTGGAGTAACACATGAGGAGGCCAAAAGCATTTTAACCAGAACAAAGCTCAGGTAAGACAATGTACACATTCCTATGTGTTTGTGGATACTTTATGAAATAATGTTTAAAGTTGAATCCCTGTGATGTCGTCCCAGACCTGACCCAACAGTGGAGATAGCATTTATCAGGCGAAGGTCTTCCTCTGGCTCCAGCAGTGGTCCACACAGCCCTATTTCTTTGCAGCCCCTATCAAATACAAGCTCCCAGCTCAGACAACTGGCCCTTGGGGGAGTAACTGTAACTATGCCTGGAGGGCTAATACCCAAAATGAACCTGTCCGGAAGTGAGACACTGCCTTCTGTCAAACTTACTCAAGTAAGGGTTGGTTATTTGCATTACAGTAAAAGTATCCAATTGAATTCCACAGAATTCTGAATATTCAAAAATGTTAAATACAAGACAGCATTAATGTAACGATAAAAGGAAAATACAGAGAAAGTAGGAAAATCTTCAGAAATAAACATTTCAACACTAAAATAAATCTTCTGCAAGAGAAGAAAATAGCAACAAGGTCAGTGTCTACTCTGACAACCCCATGCGCTGCATCAGTAGTCTCATGCACACTTTGTGAATAAAAATATCTTCAAATTCTTCTGTTTTTGTGGATAATCTACACACAGTCCTTTGCTTTTTAATTGTAACATTTCATTATTGATGCAAAAGTAATGCTTGAGTTTTATGAATGAAATAATCAATGGCAAAGGCACTCATAACAGGCAAAATGTAAATACATGACTATAATAATAATTCGGTGGTGGTATAAATTATAAATATTCATGATTAATGTGATTATGATATTTTGTTGAGAACAGGAGACTTGAATGGTTGCTGTAAAAAAGTTGTCATCTGTTTCACTTTAAAAAAACAAAACAAAACAAAACAATAACAAAAACAAAAAAGGCCTGAAGTCAAATTGAAATTATTGGCTGATATTCAGCTTCCGTTATAGCCTTTTGTAAGTAATGTCTGACCGTGTGATCATTTTTCTCTCTTTCCTTTTCTCTCTGCTGTAGGTACAGGCAGTACAAGCGAAACCAGTGCTTCCTTTAGTCACTGCCCCTGACTGTGCCTGCACCACAGTGGATAACTCTGGTACTACAAACACTTAGTAAAGCACCAGCAAACCGTCTCTATTTAAAATAGAGAAATAAATTAGCTTCATATATATATATATATATATATATATATATATATATATATATATATATATATATGTATATATGTTCTATATATGCTTGAATATTCACTTACTTTACATTTTGCTTCTGCAGACCATTAATAAATAAATGTGAATATGTGCTCTGTATATATCCAGTACTAGTCAAATGTTTTGGACAACCATTCTACTACAGTTTTTTTTTTAATTGTATTACTTTTAATTTGTATATCAAGACTAATAGTATTAAGACATCCAAACTATGAAAGAACACATATTGAATTATGTAATGAAAATGAAATATTTTATATTTTGGGTTGTCCAAAGTAGCTACATTTCTCTTTTATGAACGCTTGGCAAATTCATTGCATTCTCTCATCACATTCACAAGGAAGCAGCTGGAATGATTTTCACATGTGCACTTTGTCAAGAACATTTTTGTTACATTTATGTGCTTAATATGCTCTAGAGCACAGTGTAAATAAAGCCCTATTTGTGCAGCTACTTTACAAATCCATATTGTGGTAAAACAAGGCATTAAGATAAGTCCAAGTTTTCAATCCAAAAAACCTGCAGAATTCAAATATATCCCCAAGTGCAGGTGATAATAATATTAACACTATGATGAAACATAGCTTCTGAGAACCTACAGTAAAGAAATTATAATTACCAGCCTAAAATAACACACAAATTTACTTTCACAGTTTAAGTGCAGTCATATTTTATAATCACTATTCAGAGGAGACTTATGCCTTCATGCTTGATTTACGGCAAAGAAACCAATACTTCAGAAGAACAATAAGTGGAAGAGACTGGTGTGGGCCAAGACACACAAATAAGGAAAATGGAAAAACTGTCCATTTGGTCTAATGAACCAACCAAATTTGAGGTTTTTGGCTGTAATTGCCATGGAAGTCAGTGAATGGACTGAATGTGTGTTCCACTGTGAAGCATGGTGGAGGTAGAATGGTTTGGAGATGCTATGCTTTGAGGGAACACTTAACAAACATGGCTACCACACCATTTTGCAGTGCCATTTCTTCACAGTTACACATAATAGCGATCATCACTTGTATTCCAACAGGAGAATGACCCAAAAAACAGTTTTGCAGCTAGATGGTCAAATAGGAGAGTGATAGAGTGCTGCACCAGAAGACATAGCCTTCACATTCACCTGATTTAAATCTAGTTTCAATGGATTGGAGCTGAGAATGATGGAAACAGCCAAGAAGCACTTTTAATAACTTTTTAACTTTACTGGAAAACAATTCCAGAGGACTGACTCATGAAGCTGACCGAGAGGAAAGCAAATGTATAAAGCTTTTACAAATGTGTATATAACCCAGATTACATGGTCATTAGAATAATCAACATGCACTCAACTGACGATGGTTTATTTATAAAGAGGATCCAGTAAGCAGGTTGCTGTAATTTCAATATCATAAGAGTCGAGTAGATCTTATTAGCAATTTATTTCAGCATAATCCTCCAGGATAAGATATAAATAAACTGAGATCAGTTCGGGTCAGGCACAAAATGTTGCGGTTGGGTTTGACACCACTTTACATGAGTACACCATTTCTTAAGTACATTTTTAAGTAAATATGAAATGAGTCTGGGATATCCATAAATGTGTATAATTCATGTAAATATTTTCATCTTCAGATTCCACTACTGCCTGTAAGTTCAGCACCATGGTCACCGTCACTCAGCAGAAGCCTTCTTCGCTTTCATCTAGCTGCAGTGTCAAACTGGAGAAGCTGGAGCAGGTTCATTATTTACCTCATGTTAACAGCTGGGTCAAATGTTGGTGAGCTAACCAGCAGACAATAACATTCCTTTCTGCTCAGCCATGCTCTCTATTACACTGAGCCATTACTGCAGTGTATCACGTGGAAACAAATTACTGACACTGCTGGGTGCTATAAAGATGATGCATGTCATTACTACGCTCTTGCTGTGCAATAATGGGAAAATTTGATAGCAGCTGTTCACCCTGCTCAGACACACCGGGCCATGAGAATTTTCTGTTTGCTAATTTTGCTATATTTCATTTAAAATAATTGTAAATAGTGTTTTGTTCTTTAAAACCGTTGTGTCTTTGGACAAAACCTAGATGATTAAGGGTTAAAAGAAAGGATAAAGAAAATGAAATAAAATTACACTCCTTTCAGTTTTTGTAAGAAGACAGTGCTTTATCCGCAGGCATTGGGGGTCTTGGGCTTAAAGCTAATGGAGTGTCAGCTCCAGACACTGAGAGAGAGACTCCAGGTTGACCAAGGAGAGACCAAGGCCTATGGAGGTGAGAAATCTCACATATGTAATATGTAATATTACTTTTATTTGTAATCATTTGAGATGTACAATATGGTACAATATATAACAATAGACTACAGATTTTCCATCCATTTCATTTTGTAAATCAGACTTTGAGATGCTGATAAAGGAATTTTTGAAATCGATTGAAAGAGAGAAAAAAACTGGAGTCACTTCTGATGATCTGACGGACTCTTCTTCAAACCCAAAGGTAAAATCTTTGAAAAAATGTTTACTGTATTGTGTTTCTGAAATTTGCATAGAGCATCATTGGTACTCCTGACTAGGGTGGGAAATATATGGCAGAAAATGGTGCAAAAATGAAAAACATGGTAAACAGATGTTTTTATGTGTTCTCTGAGGTATCAACGTCTGACTCTGATGACCTGGATGAGATGGAGAAAATGAGAAAAGATCACATTGAAGCCTTAAGAGAAATAAAGAAACTACAGGTGACATTTTTAAAATGATGTTGTGTAAACATTCAGATGATCTAAATCAGCAGTACACAACACATCATTCCATCATTCAACACAGCGTATCTATATATAGGTTTAAACAGTGTAAAGACAGCTGTTCATTATAAAGAGATGCAAGTGGTTCAGGGTGGATTTTGTTTCTTTAAGTCTGTAACTCTTTACGGAGTACTTATTATTGAGACATAACTGAAGTTTAACCCTGACAGGACAGAGTGGTGGAGTCTGAGAGTCTGTGTCAGGAAATGCAGCAGGAGCTGACCAAAGCCAAACAGGTGTGTACCTGTCACTTCACATCATAGTTTTCCCTGATTATATTTGCACTGCACAAAGTTCCCCTAGGGGGAGCTCTCTCCAAGCTGCGTTTATGCTCAATCGATCTATCATCTTTATGTGATGTGGCTACTGCTGTAGATGCATATGCATGCTATTGACATACACCGGACTATATGTTGTGCATTTATCATACCTCATTCACACTATACCTCTATACTCCATTCTAAGCGTGTTGAAGCTGTCCTGGGTTCAGGAGTCATGCACCACGCAGCGTATGTGGGAGTTGGAGTGTGTAGGGCACAGTAAAGAATGGAGCGTGTGTGTGTAGAAATAGTTCTCTCCAGTGAGTCATGAAAAAAAAAATGGAATCAACTCCAAATGGCATTTTCAGTTCAATCTGTTATACAGTAGAACTCAAATTCATTAGTGTAGCAACTGTAATTAAATACCATTAACACCAGATGAAGTTATGGAAGGATTGTACTGATGTCTGAAAGTGATATATATATATATATATATATATATATATATATATATATATATATATATATATATATATATATATATATATATATATTTGTGTGTGTGTGTGTGTATGTATGAAAGATTAAAATCTATATTTGTACAGAACGTAATAACAGTGGGGAAAGAGCTAACAGAAAGTGTTCAAATCAGAATTTATCTACATTTTAATTTAACAAAGTATTTACAGCATTATCCATTAATGCATTTCCATTAGGAATAATATTGTACCATAAATAAAAATAACATTTGGTGTTATGTTTTGTTAATTGTATAGAATATGTAAAATGCGCTGAACGAAACGATCTGATCGTTTCAAACTTTGGAATGGTCAGATAGATATGATCCGTGTGACCCCATCTGATCGATGGCCATTGGTCATCGAAGCCTGTCTCCTTACTTTTGTCCCGCTAAACACAATAATGGATTTGTGATCTCTGCCTCGCACCAAGCTTCATTACTTAGCAAGCAAATGCAACCAAGAGGGAGCGCTGAAAGCCCAGCCTTGAGGAAGCAAGGATTTATTTTAAAAGCCTGTGCTTCTTTCAAACCTGGATCTGCCTCTCTGGATCCGTTCTGCTCTCTTCACCCCCACCCACGCGCTCTGTGCTATATATGCCATTAGAGTAACAGGTAGGCAGACAGGCTGCCCAGCAGAGGAGCAGCAGGCTTTTAAGCTTTCCCTTTGGAGATGAGTATGCCATCCACGCATTGCACCAAGGCCACTGAACACTGAAAAGTGTGTGTGCCCGAATGCACATGTGTGTATGTGGGGTGAGCCATGACCCATGTGATAATGGGCATGCAGTTCAGGAATGAGGTGTCTCCATTTGATTTTTTTATTGCGATGTACAGCATGTATGCAGTGCTTCGAATAAACCACTCATGGACTTAATGTAAATGGAGGACAACAATCACAAATAAACGTGCATCATGCTTTTACCTATAAACATAGCGTGAATGTTTTCCATACTATTTAAAACAGTATACAAAAGCTTTGAGTTCTAGTATTGTAATTATAATTATAATTCATTTCTATCAGTTTACATTTTTCTAAGGTCTTCCCATGCTGCTATCTGTATGTCTTTGTTTACTATATAATTGCATGGTATTGTCATGGAAAAAAAAACAATGTATTGTATAAAAATAAATGTGAGCGAGACCTGCGACTGCTAAAAGGGGGGAGCACTGGAGCTTATGGTTTATTTGGATTTGTGAAAAGTTGGCAGCTGCTGCAGAAGTTTGCAGAGATTATTCCTGCTCCTTATAGCAGATATCTGGTGCACTGGTGACATTGGATTGATATTATAGGGAAAACTTGTGGAATGAGCAGTGCATTGTTCACTTGTGGAGATCTGTGTAAATATGTGTACAAAAATTGCGATGTTGCATTTTTTTTAATGCATTGCTTTAAAAAAAATGTTATGCATTAAAATAAAGCATTAGTTAAATATATATCTGACTCACATAAGATGCAAATGTGATGTTTTCCTAAAGGCGTATGAATATCAAATTAGTATTGGTCAGACTTAAAAGAAAATGAAACAAAAAAAACTAATCTGACTCATGCTACTAATCTAATGTTACCTGTTTATTACTCACCATTAAGGCACTTTGTAATTAAACTGGCCTTGTAGCATTCCCGCTGGCCTTTTTTGTTTTAGTCTTCGAAATTCTGTTTGGAATTTTTTTTTCAGTGCAGTGGCATGCATTAATGTTTTCTTGTTCTGTCCTTTCCTTTCCTCTTCAATTCACACCCAACTCTGTAGATGAATTCATTTTTTTGAACATTTTTTTATTCTTTTCTAAAGCCGGAGTTTGATACTGCATTCAAAAAGTTAGAATTGTAGATCTAGAGCAGTGCTTGGTCATGCTGAGAGCATGTGGAGAGTCTCCGAGAGTGAGGCAGCATGCTGAGTGTGCTTTGTTGGGGAGAAAACCCCTTAGCACTGTACACTCAGTGCATTCCCAGCAGCATCGTTCTGACTCTTACTGTGTTGCTGCAGGAGGCAAAATCGGCTGCGGATGATAGAAGATCTCTGCAGACGCAGGTCCAGCTGGCTGAGGCAGCGCACAAGCAGGCACGGGGCATGGAGATGGACTACGAAGAGGTTATCCACCTCCTTGAGGAAGAGATAGCGGAGATGAAGTCTCAGAGATCAGAAAAATCAGACCAACCGAAGGTATAGTCCAGGGAAAAATAAATAAAAAAAAGCTAGTCTACCAGCCACTAATGTAAAGACATTAGCCCACTCCTCTAACTCCTACTTTTTCGTTCCCTGCTCTGATCCAGCTCAAGTTTTCCCTCTCCCCTGTACCGTGAAAAAGTAGGTCACTGTTTGCTTTGTATTATTCAGTAACTGGGCTGAAGTGCAGTGAAGGCTTTTAGCGTGGTCTTGCTGGGTGACGTGGGTTGATGAAGAAAAATCTGGTTAACGGTCTCACAGGTCAAAGAAGAATCTCATTTATGTTATTGTATTTGTGAGATCGCAACTTTTCACCAAGTGGAAGTGGAAAAACATGGCATACTTTATTGTTGTCTGAAGAGCTTTCCTGGTTTCAGTCCTAAAACGCCACGTTGCTATTCATCTTTTACTTGTTCATATGCTGCATTTTAATATAAACAAAAACACATTAATATCGTCCAGGTTTTTCATCTGTATTACTATTATCGGTGATACTAATTGGAAAGCGCATGCGACAAAAAGGTTTTTTGCAAATGTATGCATGTCTTAGTCAGTCTAGGTGACCAATCAAGTTGCTCATATCCCATAAACATTTCCTTCAACCACTCCATTTTTCTTAGGTGTATTATGTGTATTTTCTTTTTCTAAAGCGATATGTAATTGTCTTACCTAAAAGAGGGTGTAACCTCAGTGGTTAAGGCACTGGGTTACTGATCGCAAGGTCAGGGGTTCGAGTCCTGGTATCGCCAAGCTGCCACGAGCAAGGTCCTTAACCCTATGTGCTCCAGGGGTGCTATATCATGGCTGACCCCCAACTTACAAACAAGTTAGTGTATGCAAAGAAGTTTCACTGTGCTGTATTGTACATGTGACAAACGAAAGGCTATTCTACACAACTGAACAGATGATAGATAATACTTAGCAGCTTGGGATTTTCTAGGATTTGAACTCACAAACTTCCTGAGGGACCTCTTCCTTTATCACTGTATGTATTCTCATAAAATAACCCTAAATATACATTCATATTGATTACATATTATATCCTTACATCGGACGAGTGCTCTTGTCAGCAGAGCAGTAGCATTTTTCACTGTAATACAAGATTCACAGTGACACGTTTCAGTGACAGTGAATCTGACATGATGCAAGATAAAATAAACAAACAGCAAAGTTTGTTTATTGTTTATATATTGACAAATATTAACAGTGATACCAACTAACAGCATCTAATAACTACAGTATTTTTTTTCCAGGAGGATCAGGATTTGAAGAAAAGTATTGCTCTGCTTGAGTGTCAATTAAGGAAAAGTGAAGCTGCAAAGAGAGGCTTTGAAATTTGCACTGGCAAACTTTTACACTTTGTAGAGGTAATGTATAACTGTGCAGAATCATATTCAACTTTCCAGATGGCTATAACATTATCTTAATTATGACCTTGACATAATATCTCAAACTTACTTATATGAATTTAATTCCTTTTTGGTATTTGGCATATTGCACTTAATAATACATTTTGCTTGTGATGGAAATGCCCAAGCTTTCTATGTGTGTTTTTTTGTATAAATTAAGTTTAAATTAATGTATCTATGTACTGTACGCTGCATGACATACATAATTGTATTAGACCAGATAAATGTATTATAAAGTATAAATTGTTGAAAAAAAAAATAATAATATATATATATATATATATATATATATATATATATATATATATATATATAATGGAAATTGGAAATTATAGGAACTCACACACTGTAATTTTATAAATATATTTTCTCCAGGCTATTAAAGACTTTCTAAGAGAGAATCAAGCTTCCTTCAAGAGCTATAGGTAAGAGAGTTTTTTATTTTTTTATTTATTTATTTTTTTTTTTTACAGAAGTAAAATTAATGGACATATAATTTAGATGAGGTTAGAATAGTCTAATTCAATATATTATTTTACACACACACACACACACACACACACACACACACACACACACACACATATATATGAAACCCACACAGAAAAAAACCGATATATAGATATATATATATATATATATATATATATATATAAATCAACTCAAAAATAGAAACTTGAATGTCTTTGAGACATTTTGGAACATTTGCTGTTCCAGGAAATATATGTTCTGTTATAATAGTGTTCAGATGTCATCTTTATTAACACCTTAACAAAAAGTTGGGACACTCTGCTAAATATTTTCAGAATGCAAATCCTGATTAAATTTCATATTTCATAAAAAACAAACAAACAAAAACCTAAACATTTATTGGGTGGAAATGTATGATCCATCTCTCTACAATCCTCTGTTCTTTTAACAACAGTCCGCAAGAGTCATTTGAGGAGAACAAGTTCAATGGATTTTGTCCCATTTCTGTCTAATACAAGATTCTAGCTGCTCAGCAGGCCTGGGCCTTATTTATTTTTTTGTATTGTTTTGTTTTTTTCTACTTCAAATGTTTTCAAAGTGTGAAAGGTTCAGACCAGTGACAGGCCACTTCAGCACCAAGACTATTCTAGTACTAAGTCCTGCTGTTGCAGTAATAGTCAAGCCTTCAGGCAATGTTTTAGGCCTTCCATGGAAATGAAATCAACAGGATAACATCAACAGGTTGAAAGCATTCATTCCTATAACACCTGTATATTTCTTTCAGCATCAATTTCCAGACCTGCAAGCTGCAAATGCCATAGGCATTAATGCACTTCCATACCATCATAGAGACAGGCTATTGAGCTATAAGTGCTGATAACAAACCAGATCGCCCCTCTCCGCTTTAGTGCAGAGGATACAGTGTCTATGGTGTCCAAAAAGAATTTCAAATTTCAATTCATCTCAAGACAGAACAGTTTTATAGTCCATTTCAAATGAGCCTTCTTTATTTTAAACGTGCTTTCCATTTTCAAATGAGTTTCCATGCGTATATGAGTTTGTAGATGTACAGAAAACTGTGTTCGTAAAGATGAATTCTAGAGGTTTGTCTGAGCCCGTGCAGTGAATTCCTTTTACAGAAACTTGCCCATTTTTAATGCAGTGCCCCCTGAGCTCCCAAAGACCATGAGCTTTCAACACTGATTTTTGCCTAATGCATGCCCCTTGCACACAGAGATTTTTCCAGGGTCTTGGAATCTTTGGATGACATTATGTACTGCCAATGATATTCCATTCAAAGCCTTTATAATTTTATGTTGAGGAACATCAATCTCATCAATATTCTAAACCTCTGCCGAATTTTACTTACTTCTGAGAGACTCTGTCACTCCATGATACTCCTTCTATACTATAGCATAGAAGTATAGAAGCACATTTCTTCCTTTAGTTGTTTTTAGTAACACTTTGACCATTTGATGACCGTCTCAAAAGTTGCATCGTGGCCTCAAATTGCCTGATTTCTGAATCAGATTCAACAATTGACATGTTTTCTGTGTTATACTGTGAACAAAATATAGGCTCATGAGATTTGCAGATAATTGCATTCTATTTTATTTATTTAACATCTAAACTTTTTTGGGAAATTGGGGGTTGTGCTGTAAACAACTCCACGTCACACATTAAACATTCATCGGCCTTATCAGTGTGTTTGAATGAAACAAACTTCTTGGAGATCATCACATAGACCAAAATGGTTTGATTTGGGTTGTGTCAAAGGCCCCACCCAATGACACCCAACACATCACAACATTTGGATTAACTGTGTACAAAAAACACAGTGTAAGTTACTTTTATTAATATTGTGTTCATAATCATATTCATTTTTGAAGATTACTAGAATGGAAATGAATAGGCCTGCAGTTCCTCCTATGAAACTAAACAAAATTTTATTTTATTTAATGTCATTGTCACCACTTTCCAAATAGGGTCTATAAAAGTGTAGTATAATATATAGTGCATTATGAATTGCAGAAAACAATACATTCAAGAACTGTTTTATTTGCAAAACACTTTTAATGACAAGCAATGTCATAAAGCAGCTTTACAGGTATCTGAATGTGGATTTAGATCCTTAATGAGCAGCCGAGAGGTGACACAGGCAAGGAAAAACACCCTGAGACAACATGAGAAGGAGATTTTGAGGGAAACCGATCCTGTTCTTCACACTATCCAGACAGACTGTGTGAAATTTTGAAATAATGAGAATGTGTGTCTGGTCATTTGAAAAGTAAGGAGGTGAATTGTTTGTAGGAGAGATGTGTATTATGTTTCAGGTGGCAAATAATAAGGTTACAGTAGGGAAAAAAGTAAAAGTAAAAATTTGAACTGTCATATGTAAGAGTAGTTCAAAATGTAATATACTGTACGCCTGCAATGCATTTAAACAACTATTGGTAAGAAGGACAGCATTTCTTCCATCTTTGTTCCATTGTCCTGAAAGTGTGGCAATTGTGCAATATTGTTATGTTTCATAACTCTTTATCTGTGTCAGTGGGCCTGAGTACATGAAGCCCATTCCCCACATTTTCTGTGTTAGGTGTCACACTGGACAGTGGGTTGTAGCATTCAAGCAGCCTGGTCTGTGTGCTTTTGTTCCTTTCAGTTCAAAGGGAGGTCATTTTTGTATGGCTTTTATAACGAAGTACACAATACAAAAACGACAGGTTTTTTTTTTCAACGCTACAATTTGAGGTTGAAGAGTTTGAAGGAAAAAATGGATAAAGAAAAGACTAAAGCAGGTCACAGCATATACTGTGAATGCACAGATATAATATATTCACACAATCTTTCCAGCATAATAGATCATTCCAAACAGTATTTATTGTTTTATTTGTTTCAGATTAGTGGATTTTTATATTCTGTTATTTCTCATTTCTGGTTATTATCTCTGAGCTTTATAGCTTTATTCGCCATGATTGCACAGCTATAAGAGCTTGGGTTCATTCAGCAACATGGATGTAGTCCCCCCCAGCCCCCCTCCCCCCCTAAAAAATCGTACTGGTAAAGTAAATTGGCAATGGTAAATTGCACAAAGATGTGAATGAATGTGTGTTCAGTGTGACCGTGCAATTCACAGTTTTGTGCCTGTCTTGTTTATTCCTAGACTAAGCTTCTGATCCACTCAGGCCCTGAATGCTGTCCGTACTAAAAAAAAATAGCCTAATTCAGAAAACATTTGAACCTTTTAAACATTTTAATTTATTCATTAGTAGATAGATAAACCAGTTTTTAAGATACCCAGAGAATACCAAGCACCATATCTCTATACACATTACCAGTCTAACATGTTTAAAGTGCATAATTTCTGGATACCAGTGCTGTATTATTTTTCATGTTTTGTAGTTCTGAATGTCAGCCAAAGCTGGTTACAACATCTCAAACTCTGACTAAACAAACTGGGAAGAAGGCACCTGGACCAGCCTCCACGCTTGCTCTGGAGGCTCAGGAGCTCATTCGTGCAGTTCAAGCCATCATAGAGGTGGACTGTAAGTGAATTGTGTAAGAATGTTCGGAGAAAAATGAAATAAAATACTAGCAGTATATGTATGTTGTGCTACCATAAGTGTACCATAATATTTTGTGATGATGATGATGATGTATTTTGTTTCTAAGGGATCATTATGTTTGGGACTACCATCAAAAAGCTTCATTTACAAGTGTCACATGACCTGTCTTTTAAAGTATCTTACAAAACGTTTCAATATTAAAATTTAAAAACCAGAAAATGTACCAATATATAACCATACATACAGATATTGTAGACATGAAGATATAGAACTTTTCTCTGATTCATTCTTTCATACCCATAATCATATTATATAGCGAATACATCAGTACACCGGTCACATTATATTTTCACTGTAATATGTTAAAGGAATATAGAACGGAATCAACGAATCATGGCAAAATCTCATAATCTGGTTTTGGTGTACAGTGTGAAAAGAATTAGGTCAATCCAATAAGGAAGCACAATCTAAGGTGCATTTCCTGGTACAATACGCCCATTGGGTCTGATTTGCCTCATCGCTGCATTCGTTGCCTGGATACAAATCTCTGAAAAGGCAATTGTCAGGTTCTTCAAAAGCATTGGATGTCACGCAGCACTCGGCAGGGATCAGGCGCTGTAGAAAGAGACAGAAAACAATGTCAAACTGAAACAGAAGGGGGCTTATTAAAGCGAAGCAGCTCTATTTGGTGACAAAGAAGGGTGTGTTAGCTACAAATATCTTAAATCAATCAGCAGGCCGGTTTTTCTAATTCTTCACGTTTCGTTAAGTCTTCAATGTAGAAATGCATTGTCTTTGGTAAAGTTCTTTAATAACGTATAGTATACTGCATATTGCAGCACTGTTTAACTTTGAGAATTAGTGTTTATGTGTTAAGGTTTATTTATTTATTGATTGATTGATTGATTTTTTCATATGTAAAATCATTAAAGATGAGCTACTGGTTATGTCCACTGAGATTTAGAGCAGATGTTTAAGAAATAAAAAAAAATCCCTCTTTAAACCATAGGATCACTCTTTCTTTCTTTATTTCTTTCTTTTGTAAACTGTGCTTCCTTTAGTTCAGGCTGTTATATTCACAGCTGAGTAATTACAGCTGATAATTAATTTAGTGCCATTACTTTATTATTAGACATATAATATTATTTACATATATATAATATATGTAATTTGTGTATATTTTTTTACTTTTTATCTATGCATAAAATTGCATATTTCCATGAATGATGGTAATTTATTGTCTATCCAAATGTACTTGGCTAGTCTGGATCACAGTTGCCCCTCCCACTTTCGACAAGATCTACCACCATTGACGTTTCTAGGTCCCTGCTTAATCTAACACACCTGATACGGTTAATCATAGCTTTCATGAACATGTGGAAATGATCGCCAGGTGTGTTGGCATGCAATTCTACAGGGTGGATGATGTCCAGGAAGAAAGTTGGGAACGTCTAGATGTTGATGAATGAAACATTAGAGCCAAAACCATAAACATGTTTGCCCAAACAGAAGTTTCTCTCTTTTAAAACGATCATAGACTTTTCTCTCTTACTCAATTTCAGTAGCTTCAGTACTAGGATCACATTGGATCTGCAGTGCAACGCAGACGCACTCAATCTATCTGTCTGTCTGTATGTATGTCTGTCTGTCTATTTATCCATCTATATACAGAACGAGACACTAGTTAATCTCAGTACACCACACACACACACACATGCACACACACATTTACACACCTAGAGGCAATTTATTCAAGCCAATCCACTAACTAGCAGTAGGAGGGAATTGGAAAACTTAAGTAAAACTTAACACACACACACACACACACACACACACACACACACACACACACACACACACACATTAAGATCAAAATTATATCTTATAGGCAATAATGTGGACCCCTGAATGTTAAATGACATTCATCACCAATGTGCTCTAAAGATTTATCCCCATTCTCATAATATAAAGGTAACATGTCATAATTTCATAAACATGTTGCAAATGTGAGATAAATACATACATTTCAATTATTATCTTTAGTATAATCATACATTATACATCAACTCTACAAAAGTAGTGTGATTATAACTCTCTAGCTTGCTTGGTGGCAATGCACATGTATATGTATATAAAATCATATGAACACAGCACAATACAGAAACAGGTTTGAGCCGTCAGCCAAGAGCAGGAATCTAAGGTTATCTTTGAGGATAGAAAAAAAAATTCCTGTACTTTTTCACAGCCTTCAACTGTCCCATCTAGTCATTCACCTCAAGATTTGATGTGGCGTGCATTCTGAAATGCCTTCCTGCTCACCACAGAGAATATCTGAGTTACTATAGACTTCCTGTCAACTCAGTACATTTTTCTCTCATCTCTCACATCAATAAAATGTTTCGGTATGCTGACCCTATGCTCACAGGATTTTCGTTGTTTTTCCCAGCATTCTTTATTCACCATTCTGTGTGGGGTGAAAATAACTGGAGTTCAGCTTTTCTGAAACACTCAAACCAATACCAAATACTCGATAGTACCAATCCTGAAATCAGGCAGCAGCACACGTTTGACCTCTTTCGGGTATTTAATGTGAAAATTCACTTTGTACCTACAGTATTAGTATGATTGTGTGCATCATGCAGCTGGATTTTGTGAAACTAATAATAAGATATAGATATAGTATGATAAAAGATATAGTAGATTAGACACTAACCAATTTTGCAGTAAGGAAATAGAGGTTTTCTTTATAAAAAAAAAGTTAATTTGCAAAATTTCCTTAAGTGGAAAAATAATTTCTAACACAAAAACAAATTTGAAATATAAACCTTTTAATTTAATTTAAAAGTTTTTTTTTAATTAATATTATTATTTCATATTATTTCTCTGGACTTCATTCATTGTTGAAATTTGAAATCATAATGAAGGAGGAGAAGGCAAGAGATTTTGCAAAGAAGTGTAGATAGATTGATGAGAGAGAGGATGATGAGGCAGTAGAAGTGTGGGAGGGGGAGGACAGATAATCAGCCAGGAGCTGAAGGATCAGGTGAAAAGAATGGCGGGGGAGGAAGAGGGGAAAAAAAGGAAAACGTGTCTCACACGCTGGGCTGCATGTGACCTCTTAGGGAGCGATGCTCACGTTTCAGATGAGTGCTGTCCACAGGGAGGGCTGTTGTTTTGAGTTACACATGGAGTGTCATGGTGCTCTCACCTGCTGAAACCAAAGAAGGAATGCTTAACTTTGAGAACGATCATGCATGTGTAGGACATGTGACAGACTGGAGAATACTTGCTGACTCATTCAATGAAGTGTAACAGAGTGTGATTTAGACTGATTAAATGTGTAGCACAGATAAATGGGTTACAGCTTCAAGACAGCATTATATCTGTCTCCACTTAGGTTTACCCTATGGCTGGGATGAAGCATGTACTGCAAATGGAGACAAATACTACATCAAGTTAGTTGCTTTCAAAATACAGTATACCTTCAATCTACTATTGCTATTTCTATTGATTTATCTTCATTCACAATTAACAACTTCAAATCATGGATGTGACTTGTACAGTGTACAGTATATGAAGTTTGGTGTGTCTTTTTTATTTCTACAGCCATGTGACTCAGACAACATCATGGATCCACCCCGTGATGATCTCCTTTGGTCTGTCTGATCCAGAAGCAAATAAGCCGACAAAGAACTCCCCAGAAGCACAATAGCACATTATCTGCATTTTTCCCTGTTATCAAACTAACTAATTAAATGCATTATATGTACATTAAATCTAGCACTGATCGATTTGACCAAAAACACTTTCGCATACAGACACTCCTAGACCTATTTCCACCAATCGCCATTTTCATGTTCGACATGCTTTGTGTTTTTGTCCAGTCAGGTATTATTCTGGACATTCCTTAAGTGTTAATATAATTAATCGCGGTCATTTTTTGGTAATAATGGAGGTTCGTATTGTTGCTTTTTCATTTAGAGCATTTGACTGCTGTCTTTCAGTGCGTCACTTGTACTATAGCTCAGAATTAATAACAGATTAATGTGCCAGATCTTTACAATTGTCCTAAATAGTGTTGTTTTGAATATGAGATTTAATATTATGTAATAGTGTCTTTTAACCAGTAGCAGAAAGACATAATCTGTAAGATGGTAAGGTGATCTTTCTAGGTGGCTCTTGAAAAGTGCTCCAAAAGGATGGAGAAATGTTAAATTATTTTAACACTGACATGTTAAGTTACTTTCACATTTCATTCTTGTGCAGTCTGATATTCTCAACATAGCAATACTTGTCTGCTGTAATCCTATCTGGAATTTATATCTGTTAAGAGGCAGAGCACACATGTGAACATGCATACAGCTGTGTGCATGGATGTACCCTAAGCCTTATGTTGATATTTTCTGAAAAGTACGGTTGCATTGGTTTGCTTTGCTAAGTGCTGATCTAAGCTAGGTTTCATGATTTAACTCATGCCTAATAACAGATTTACTATACTAGATATAGTGTTGATTATATATGTTTTATTTAGGAATATAAACTGAATTTGTTGCGAAGGAAATAAAGTATATCAGATAACAGAATTTGATCATTTCCAGTTTCCTTTTTTTTGCAGAGTGTGCCGGGTCTAGCTATTTCTGAGTTGGAGTGTACAGCACAACTCGATACACCAAATGCTCAGGGCCATGTGTATTGATTTTTTTCCCTCTCATTCTCCATGCTGTTAAATATATCTGCTTCCAGGGATTGAAAATCACAGAGATCACACATGCTCTGCCATCCCTCTCACCCAAATTAAAGATGGTCCTCCAACAAAATAGACAAATTTCAAAAAATTGAGCATGGAACATAGCCGTGTCTTGTGTGATATTATTTTTTATTTTCAGGTTTTCCCTTGGGCTATGAATTAAACTACATTCAGGAATAAGGTTCCAATAAGGTGCCTAAATGTAGCCATGTAAATATCCTGTCTATTAAATATGGTAGAAAATCTGAACGGATTAATTATTACAATTATGTTAAAGAAGTTGAAAAGGAAACGAATGCAGATATTTTCCCTGATGCCAATGCAAAACATTTTGTCTAATGGGTTTGGCATTTCACAAGAACTCAACTCCACCCCGTCTATTTATTCAGGGATCAGATATTATTAAATCTACATCTCCCCGCTTCTAACCAGTAAAGCAACAACAACAACAAAACCTGTTGAGCTAGCTAGTGACGGGCAAAGCTTTCAGCTTGCACATGTTGCGCCATGTGGCTTGTCGTTTCAGGCAGTGGCCTCTCATCACGACCTACTTAGACGTTTATTGCTTTACTAACGCGTTGTCAAGGAAACTTCCAAAGAGGAAAAAAACAACCTTACAATATCCACGCATTTAAGCAGACAATCTAGCCTATAAACACATTTTGCAACTTTCCTCTACTGTTTGTGAACTGTACAGAGAGTGGGAAAAAAAGCCGCACCGAGTCTGAGCGCAAGCGCCGCTTCTCCCTTCAGCAGCGCGTGAGATTCAACGTGACCAGCGAGGGGCAGTCGTACGAGCGCGCGCACTCTAATTGGACAAAAGTAGGTCAAGCCGCTCGGATCACGTGACCTGCCGCTCCCAAGCACGCGCCCGGTGCGTGCCAGCGGCTGAGCAGTGGGCGCATGCTCTTTTCCCTGAACGTGCGTGTAAAGAAAAGGTGTAAAACCAACATTTTACCCTGAACTAAAGTTTCCAAAACCTACCGAAGCTCTGAGCGGTTTAACCAAACCACCTTTTTTTTCTTCTTGTGGTTAGTTAATGATATGAGCGTTAGTTTGCTTTTCTCTCAAGAGACCCTGCGTTATTCTTTTACATTAGATAAACACACGAACCGCCGTAGGGTTTGTTCATGACATGCGTGTTTGTGTACGTGTGCGCGTGCGTGCGCGCGCATATACTTTCCAATGCAGCTGGAAAGTCGGTCCAGCCTCCCGAGCTTTGACGTCACGAGCCTCAGCGTTCACACATGGAAGTGATCATTACAGTCCACTCAACAGTTTACGGTCGTAGAGACCACAGCTTATAGTACTATTGCAGGCTATCTATCTATTTATCTATCTATCTGCCAGCCGTGTGCATTCTGTTAACGCGCAAGATTCGTTTCCTGGATAGCGGATTGAGAACCTTCGTCTGCTCGTCTTTTTTTTTTGTTTTGTTTTGTGTTGTTTTTCTTTTTTTTTTCTCGCCTGCACAGAGTACGACTGACATGTCCAGACCTCTGACCATGAACCCCAACTTTCTACCTCCTCCAGCTTACGGAGTGCTCAAATCTCTCCTAGAATATCCAATTAAACTACCGCTGCAGCAGGAAGAAGGTAAAAGATTTCCATACTTTTGTCCACACCTTGCTACAAGCCTTTATTCTCTCTCTCTCTCTCTCTCTCTCTCTCTCTCTCCTCCTCCTCTCTCTCTCTCTCTCTCTCTCTCTCTCTCTAATAAGAATTTCAAGGCGAGATAGTGCCATCATTTGTGCATGCAGCTAAATGCAAGTTTACTCATTTATTTTTGGATGCAATCGTTCGTGCCAAATACGAGGCAAAGTGCACTTTGTGTTTAAAGTCAGTGCAGAAATATGACCAACAGCCTGTTTTATAAAACGCCACAAAAATCACACACAAAAAGAAGCATCAGCAACTAATTACTACAGCATGAAATAGTAACTCAGTTTTACATGCTTCCTTTACATTGCAGTGTATAACAAGGAGAAGAAGTTGGAGGAAGATAGGAATGTGCCTCAGTCTGCTTTCCTGGGGCCAGTGCTTTGGGATAAGACCTTGCCTTATGTTGGCGATAATTTTCAGTTGGAGTACATGGACCTTGATGAGTTTCTATATGAAAATGGCATCCCGTCCAGTCCACCTCAGCATGAGCAAAGCCATTGTCCCCAACAGCAGCAGCAGCAGCCACAACAACAGACCCCCGTTTCCGTTATGGATCTCAGCAACAGAGTCAGCAACTCCATCCACACGAGCATGGTCCCCCAACCCAGCATCCAAAGCCCCACACGAACAGGTACAAGTACTGTTAGGATTAGAACAGAAGCAAGTTTGCTTAAGTAAAATCACGTTTTTGTACCCCAGTACCCAGAATAAACATTGTTATAATTAGGGCTGTCGAAGTTAACGTGTTATTAACGCAAATTCATTTTAACGGCACTAATTTTATTAATGCGTGAATAACGCATGCGCATTACTATGTGAGTGAGCTGCGTTGTGTTGGCGAATGAACGAAATCCGAGCAAAAAATAACAAATGAATAAAGTAACTTCAGTGCATCCATTCACACTTCCTAAATTTCACTATATTTTACTATATTTCCATATGGAACTTTACAGAAGCGCATTGCATTCCAAAATCCGTATTACGGAAGCGTATTTTTCTTTTGTGAATGCAATGCGCTTCCGTATAACCTAAACGTATCACCAGTTTATATGGAAAGCAACCGGAACAGAATTCTTAAAGGAGCCACATACCATATTTTGCAGCCACTAAAAAGTAAATTGAAATGAACAAGATATTAATCAATTGCAAGAAGTTAATATTAAAATAATAATTTCCAGAGTAAAATACATATTAAATAATCAATAATATTATAGTGAGATTTTGAGAGAAATTAATATAATTAACTAAATAGTGTAACATTGACAGCCCTAGTTATAATATATAACAAGTGCAATATGAGAAATTAACTTTAATCAGTGCACCTGGCATTAAGGTTTTCCATAAAATTTGCATTTACAGTGTCCATTGTCTGAATAAGAAATGGTGGACAGCACTGAAACTAACATGCATTGTTTCTTCATATCTTTCTAACCAAACAATCCACTAGTGTAATCCTGAACCACAGACATCAAACATGGTACAGATTTTATTTGTTGTGTAAAACGATAAAAGATAACATAATAAAAAGACATGATAAGATAAAGGTTGTAAGATTCGAACAAATCCAGAGACAAAGTGTGAAAAGGAGCTGTTTATGAAGCATGCTAGAAACCAGCATTCTTTAAAGTACTTATATTTTACACATTTGAACATTGTACAGGCTTAATACGGACAATATCTAAATGAAAGTGTATACATTTATAATCAGCCTGCGCCATTTGTATTATACACTCTAGACACAGGCAGCTCGGCGAGTGCATGCAAGTGCATGCTGACGTTTACGTCAGTCAGCATGTGGGAAAACGTGACAGGGCAACATGCTTTAACACGTGCCAGGTCTAAGCAGACTCCATGTTGTTGCGTCCAAATACCCAAATCCCTTTCTTCCACATTTGCAGTTTGGTCATTCAGCTACATTCATAGAACACAAGATGCAGTCATTTGGGGATTACCTGATTAACATTTGATTTGTATAAGAATGTTACAAGTGTTAGTGTTGTTAAATCTCCTGCATTTATTTGTCATATATAGTAATATGATATAAATATATTAAATTATCATTTGAAGATGACCTAAATAGAAGCTCTTCAGATCTTGAAACTGTATCTTACAGCATCTATATAGATGAATAGCCTGTTAAAGGGTTAAAAACAAAGTATATCTACACAATGCTCATTATGAAATTCTTTTCAAGCTATAAAATTAATTTATGCATCCTTCTTTTGGTGTGTTCTGTCAACCCAGTAATAATTTAGTTCTTTATGGTGTACAGGTAGAGGTGTGCGCATGACTTGAGTTACATGAGGCAGCTTTCAATCTTAAAAGAAATAATGTACATTACATCTAAACTAAATGTGCCTAACAATTTTGATAGCTGTGTTTGTAAGTAAACTATAACTGTCATTTTAAAAAGTCTTGCATATACATAGCTTGTGATAAATACTTTAAAATGCTTGATGCATATTTACCATATTAAAAATCATTTAAAACACCAAATACAATTTTCCTGCATTGCTTTATCAGGATCTGGCATTTAGCTGTTGTTTAAGTTTATTCACTCCAGAAGTTTGCTGAAGATGTACTTACTGCCTGTGCTCTGTTGCCACTTAGTGGCTAACTGGCGACACTACAAGCTTATTCAAAACGTTATGCAAATTTACTTGAGCAGGGTCTATAGATACTATCTACACTACATTTCATGCCCATGTTTATTAGATATTCTTTTTCTTCCTTTGTATATTTTGTATCAAATATATGAATTTTATGTGCAGTGCTGCCTTCGTTACGCAACACTCCCAGTCCAGTTGACCCAGAGTCTATCCAAGTGCTGGTGAGCTACGAGCCCGACCCAACAGACCTCGCTCTGTCGAGTGTTCCAGGACAGGAAGCATTTGACCCACGCAAATGCAGGTTCTCTGATGAAGAGCTCAAACCTAAGCCAGTCATCAAAAAGGCACGCAAGGTTTTCATTCCTGATGATATTAAGGTAACAGTGCACCTGCGGTGCTTATTCATTGGTGTGTGTGTGTGTGTGTGTGTGTGTGTGTGTTAGGTTCATAGTTTGTGCTCTTACTCCCCTTCTCACTGACACTTCCCATGCCACTTGCATTTTTGCTAAGAAGCTTATACCCAGGAGTTCATTCATTCATTCATCCTTGGGCGGCTGAACCCATGTGATACTATCTTCAATGAGAACAGTTCTCCTGGGGTTCAGATTAAAGCATTTGCCATTTTAATATGTCCAAATAAAAGTGGATCCATGCAAGGATTTGCAGAGTAATAAACGGCACTCAGCTGATTTCACAATTTTCTATTACTCTCTGTCTCGTTAAAACCTGAACCTAAAAGTGCTATTGGATTGCAATCTTTATGCAATGCAAGCTTATTTTAGGTTAAGTGAGCATAAATAGCAAAACCTGCATATCCTCAATGCATTTATCCTTAATCAAGGAGTTTAATATGCAATGAGAAAGCATCATAACAATAAGATCAATGACTTCTAATTGTCTTCTGATTGTTTTCATATGGCAAGAGAGCAGCTGCAAAATATCGTAGATAATAAAATATCTGATCATTTAATTTAGTTTCAAACATTTCCCAGTGAGAAATGATATTAATGTTTATATTAATGTTATATTAATCGCTATATAAATTGTATCAAACTATATAAATTGTTGCGGCCCCATAAATGGGCGCTGAGGTTTTCTTTATAATAAATTGCGTGATGCTTTTTGCAGGATGAAAAGTACTGGGCACGGCGCAGAAAGAACAACATGGCCGCTAAGAGGTCACGTGACGCCCGGCGCTTGAAGGAGAACCAGATTGCTATCCGGGCCGGTTTCCTGGAGAAGGAGAACTCGGCTCTTCGACAGGAAGTGGCTGATTTGCGGAAAGAGCTCGGGCGCTGTAAGAATATTCTCGCAAAGTATGAAGCTCAGCATGGTCCTCTGTGAGGCCGACAGGTTCTTGGATGAGGAAGGACGATGTGTAAAGCTGTTATGCCCTTTCAGCTGTTAAATGTGTCCAACGTCACCTCTGTCTGCTCTTGGCACTTTAGAATTCTATTAGTATGAGCTCATGTTTGAGTTGCCAGCGTGCTTTTTTAAAATATTTTACAAAAAAAGCATTTTTTTTTCCATCATAGTAGTTGCATTCTAAATTTTTTTATCAGTGTAATAACATTTGCAGGCTTTGCATATTTACTGGGTCACTCTCTACTGTTTAATCCTGTGAGCAACATTTTTACATTTAGTTCTCACACCAGCTTTGTCACTACAAAGTCTTACTGTTTTCACAGAGAGAATAAATAATAGAAAACAAAATCTATATATAAATGAGTATTTATGAGTACGGCTCTTTTTTAACATGACCATTTTTTAATGGAAATATTTGACTCTATAAGCTGTTACATGATTGTTACACACCATTACTTGCATCCCAGTTTATTTCTGACTGGGATTTGTGTTGATGCAGGTTCAAGCCTCGCTCATCAGCATGTTTGTTGAATGCTTCGACCATGTTCCGATCTAGAATTTAAAACATTTTATTTCCTGGCTGCATTTAACATTGTCTTTGATAGCCATCTTTACTTTTTATTCTCAATGTTGAATTTCTGGTGAGATGAATTATATAACACTATACTCGTGGCAATAATTTTTATTGGCTTCTTTATTAAAGATAAATGGTGTTAGCATTTGGGGCATTTTGTTAATTGAAATGATTGTAAATGACATTGCCAAGTTTTATTAGCACCAGTCATTTCAAAGAGAATGGTAATATGTTTGCAATGTGATTAAGCATAACAACAAAGTTATAACAAAATTCTAATAATAATGGTAATATAGACTCTGCTTGCCTTTTGGAACCTGTGTGGTCATAATGTAAAGTTTAGGTGATTTGCAGTATCTATTTCTGACCAAAAGAATGAAATTATGTAGGTAATATTATATTCAAGTGAAAATGTTTGAAATGTTTTACAAAGTTTTTTTTTGTTTGTTTTTGTACAGTATTTTCCTATGAGATGTGTTTTAAAAGCTATTTGACTACACGGGGGAAAGAAAGCTTTTGAAATATTTTAATTGCTGTAGCTTGCTGGAATTCTGCATGGGCATTAGTGGAGTATAATCCAGTCTATTTATCTGATGCATTACAGTGATTTCTGCATCCATCATCCATCTTTTATCTCCTTGTCAAACTGAATCTATTTTTATGCATTACTGAATGTGAACAACATTTTTTTTCCCTCTTCTCTTTTGTCATATTTTTAGGATTAGCACAGTCTGCGGTGTTCCTTGCTGGTAAAAAGATTTGTTTTGAAAGATGGTATTATTATTATTATTATTATTATTATTATTATTATTATTATTATTATTATTATTATGTGTTTGCTGTACTGGTGAAAGAAGTGAATGTCGACTGTGAAAGGATCTTATGACATTATACATAAAGCATGTCTATTTTCAGTAGAGTATTTATTGTCTTTCACGATGAATTTATTGTCTTTTTATTGTTTGACTTTTTGTTTTCTTTTTCCAGTTTTCTTGCCCAAAATCATGATCAAAATAAATTCTTAACAAAACAATTGATGGTCTTATTTCTATTTTCAATTGTCATATAAATATCAGTTATTTAAATATGTTTGTATGCTAAATTTAACAGTTTTCAACTACTGTCATTATCTGATAAAAAGATGATTCAAACATGCTGTTTATTTCAGCCTTACTTCCAATAAAAGCTCTATTATTATTATGCACATTATAATAAGTACACAATTCGTATGAATTAGTATCATGGAATTTATTGTTTTGTTTAACATTATAACACAATTCCTGTTACATTTGTGAAACGTTTTGTTCTACATTATACAATATCTAACATTATTAGTTTATTAATTATTAAGTGCTTATTAAGTAAACCAATAACATATCATTACACAATCCTTTATTGCAAACATGGCAAAAGCACAAGTTTTCACTTTGTTCCTTTTCAAAGTTTTTGGCTTCGGGTTGTTTCCCCAACAAACCCCTAGAGGGCATCCTTTTTTCAAAAATGGATTTATACAATTCTTTGTCATGCCACTAAAGCACACTTACATTGAAAATTGAAGTTGAAAAATGACTATGCATCACCGTGAGCCCAATCCCCCACCTCTGCACTGTTCCCTTAATCATCATGTCAGCCCTCGTGTCGAGAGGATAAACTGTATCATTAATGCCCTTGATTATTAAACAGCTGTGTCCCAAATTCAAGTGGATATAACACTTTAGTCGGCAGAACATTCCGTTTATTATCAATGAGTACATAATAAAGAAATGAAGAGCGGATTTTTATTTATGATACAATACACAACACCAAACTGCACTATTATGGTTGTATTTGACATTAACAGTCATATGACATTACTTTTGTTGTTTTGTGGTCTTCTCTGTAAACAACAATCTCTGATATAGAGTAAAACCTGTACAAAGCCTTTGCAAACCCATAGGCGCCTATGTAGAAGCTGTATATACTCTGACCTGCAGCAATATCTACTCATACATAAATGAATGGATGGACAAACTATAGACTCTCTCTCCATCTCTCTCTTTCTTTCTCTCTCTTTAATACAGACAGACAGAAACAAACAAATAGATTCATGTAAATCTGTAATATCCTCTCTCGTATTATACCGTCCTCACGCTTTCTTTCACTTTGTACAGGTTAATGGTCTGCCTCTGCTGCTACATCTGTGCTATAATGACATGTGATCGGAGCAGCTGTTGTGCATGTTTATTTGTGTAGCCAACCTCTAGGTGTAGCCTTGATGACCATTTAGCCCACGCTAACACAGATGACATACTGCAGGGATTTCTGTGGCATTTATCAAATAGACACAAGGTTATATAAAGCCATTTGCAAATGTAGGGGGAGCAGATGGGATCTGCTGTTAATCCCATGCTGATCCAGGCCTACATGTGGATGTGCTTGGAAAAAAGCAGCATCAGAACCTACAATCCAACTCACTCTCACTAACACGATTGTCTTTCCACAATCATCTCCCTCTGCAGTGTACATTATTTACATTATTATTAAATACGCTACTTCATTACAGCCTCTATACTCATCTTCATGAAAAATATCTATTTATTACATTGGCTGTAGGATATATGCATTTTCTATTCCGATTTCTATTTATCCAGTGGACATATCTGTTATATATATATATATATATATATATATATATATATATATATATATATATATATATATATATATATATATATATATATTTAAATGTCTATAAATACAAACATGTACAGTAATTTTCCTATTTGCTTTCTTCCGAACAAGAATTTGGTGTCATTTCTGCACATTACTTCGGTTTCTGCTTTGTTTTACACATTTAATGAATATTGCTTTTTAATATTGTTTTCAGTATTGTTTTATCAATACAGCGTCCAAGAAATTAGAAATCATACTGTATTAATGACTGTTACAGTTTAAAAGTGACTTATAGAATTGCTCACGGTGGTGTCCTGATTTCAAAATCTCTAAACTATGTATTCTTTTTAGGACCCGACACAACTCTCATTAGGGCACTTAGACATCTATAATACACATCATCATGCATCATGATATGGTTGAAAAGGTTTCTCCACAAGCAAAGACAGTGGCACTGTGAGGGTTCCTCGCTCACGTCGTGTCTTTAGGATCTTTCAGCTCCAGCCGGTGTTGTAAGTATTCGTATAGTGTGTCTTGATTTACAGATGGCACTAGAAAAGACAAACAAATATACTGGTTTGTTATTAAACATTGGTTCCACAATGCAATGGATCTAATGGACAAAGTATAAGCAGCGGAAAATATGTTTAAAAAAACTCTTAGCAATAATACATTTCATGAAGATGTATATGTGGTTGTAGGTGAGTGAGTGAGATATATATATCTTTATTTATATTTAAAATCTCCATTATTACTCCGTTGGACAACAATGAGGTAGATTTGAGGATTATTCTAGATATATTGGTTGCAAGGAAAGATGGATCACCACTGCATTATAGATCTGCACCAAACATGCAATTATTCACATTGTTGTGATTTTTTGTGCTCTTGTTACATATATTGTTATACACACACACGCTCACACACACACACACACACACACACACACACACACACACACACACACACACACACACACACACACACACACACATATATATATATATGTATATGTGTGTGTGTGTGTGTGTGTGTGTGTGTGTGTGTGTGTGTGTGTGTGTGTGTGTGTGTGTGTGTGTGTGTATATATATATATATATATATATATATATATATTGCTGTACATACATCTGCATATTTATTCTACAAGTTGTACATATACATGCTATGCTACATATTTATATTCTCACTGTATAATATACTCATGTCAATTTTCACATTGCTACTATTTGCACTTCTGGTAGATGTTACCAGAAGATGGTTCCACCGTCTCTTAAGGAAAGAAGTAAGACCAGCTCAAGGCTCTTCTCAGTTCTGGCACCGAGGTGGTGGAACGAACTTCCACTGGAGGTCCGAACGACTGAGACACTGTCTACCTTCAAACGCCGATTGAAGACATGCCTCTTCCAACGACACTTATCCTAACACTTATTTTTTTATTCTCTTTCTATATCCAGAAATCCATTAAAAAAGAAAAAAAGTCAACTGTCTATCCTTGTGTACTTAAGTTTGTATTTACCCTTCATGAATGAATCTTATCCTTAGATCGAGACCTAAAGCACTTCTTGTACGTTGTCCTGGATAAGGGCGTCTGCTAAATACTGCAAATGTAAAATGTAATGCTAAAACTGCATTTCATTGCTGTGTACCTGTACTATGCAATAACAATTAAGTTGTATCTATCAATCTATCTATTCCGCATCAGCAATGCTATTACAGCCATGTTTTGGGAGGAGGCAGGAAACTGATGTTGACATGAGGAGAACAAGCAAAAGGATTAGACTCACGACGTAGTATCTCACGGCCAATGCTGGTTGTGTCTTAACTTCAACCATACCCTTTGTTCCTTCTCATTCTACATGGTTACTTCCATTTAAGCATTCATATCTGAACTTTCTCTAAATGCAGACTCTTGTCTTTTGGCCTATCTGTATTAGGGACATAAAGTCATTGGGATTGTTCTGAAACACTGTAACCCCCCTACCATCCCCCAAAATCATTTCTCCTTTTCATTGGTTTGCATCTGTTAAATGCTTATTGAGCGACTACACCAAATTGATGCTCTGTAAAAAAATAAAAAATAAAAAAAAATCCAAATTATGACACATTACTTTACAGAATTGCTTTTTTTAACAACTGTCTATCAAAGAGCCAGATGTGTACCAGGAAAATGTGTGCTGTTAATTCAAACTGGAAATGTCGCGCTTGCCAGGTTCTGTTCTGTGTTCAGAATGCTTCAAAAGGAATTTACTGTATGTCTTTTTTTTTCTTCAATGTTTATTATATCCGGGCCATGCCAATTTGCAATTGCACTTTGTGAGTTCACTAAGTGGTGCATTCTGAGATAAGATTCCAATGTAATTTGCTTGTGAGCCATTTGTTTACCCACCATTGCCCATCCAGTGTTCTATAAGTGTTCTGTATTTCTTGTATCATTTCATTAAGAACATTTCAGATCACATTACATTTGTGAAAAATGATTCAGAATTTAGACGTAAAACTTTCATCTCTCTTTTTTAAGTAACAAAAGAAAAGCATTTCAGTGTTTCTATTGTAGTCAATAATACAATATATAATAGAACGCATTGAATGAAATGTACCGGAGTCAGCCAGAAAATAATAAATGTATAATAATTATATGTATAAACTGTAAGTCAAACATGCTAAAGAAAAAGCTATCTAAGCAGTAATCATACATGCCAAAGTAGCATTCACGTTGAATTAAAACATGAAATGACCAACGATTTCTGGATACCTGACAAAACAACCATAGATGGGCTTTTGTTATAAATGTTATATGTTTTGTAATTACTGTTGTTACGACACAAAATCTATGGATCACTGGATGCAAAAACCTGTTCCAGAATAACAATGCTCCTGTGTACAAAGAACACAGATGCCACAGTTGTTGTGGCAACTGATCGCAAACATCCATCACATCAACCCTGCTGAACACCAGCTGCAAGCCAAATCTTCTCGGTTGACAGCACTAGAAATGTTCACTTAAGCTTTTGTGGCTGAATGCTCACAAATCCCTTTATAGTCAGTGTTTAACATCTACTGGAAAGCCTTTCTGAAAAGTGGAGGCTATTAGAAGAGTAAAGAGGGGATTACCATCATTTTCATCACTTTGAAATTTGGATATTATATGCGTTGATCAGGTGTTCATATACTCTTAGTGTATGATGACTTTTGTGAATAATAAAGTTTTTTTTCTTTTCATCTGAAAAGTATCAATGTGGTGTAATAACCACTTATTACAACAAGTGTCAACAAGCTTTTACAACTTCAAATAGTTTATGATATTCAGTAGAATTCATTCATTCATTCATTCATTCATCTTTTACCGCTATATCCAATCTTCCCTCGGGTCACGGGAAGTCTGTGCCTATCTCAGGCGTCTATGGGCATTAAGGCAGGATATACCCTGGATGGAATGCCAACCCATCGCAGGGCACACACACACATACACACACTCACATTCACACACACATTCATACACTAGGGACAATTTTCCAAGGTGCCAATCAACCTGCCGAGACGGGAATCGAACCCGGACCCTGGTGGTGTGATTCGAATGTGCTAACCACTAAGCCACAGTGCCCCCTCAGCAGAATTCCCTTTTCAGAAATCTGTTCAAACAAAAGATGATGGAAGAAACAGAATAGCTAATTGTAGTGGTTTAAATATTTCCATGTTGACAAATGTGTTTGATTACCAAAAGCCTTTAGCATGTTTTGTCTGAGTTGGCACATCAAAAAATTACAATTGTGATTTTCATGCATTCAAAAGGGGCACGGTGGCGTAGTGGTTAGCACGTTCGCCTCACATCGCCAGGGCCCGGGTTCGATTACCGTCTCGGCCTTGTCTGTGTGGAGTTTGCATGTTCTCCCCGTGCCTCAGGGGGTTTTTCTCCAGGTTCTCCGGTTTCCTCCCTGTCCAAAAACATGCACGGTAGGTTGATTGGCACCTGGGAAAATTGTCCCTAGTGTATGAATGTGTGTGTGTGTTTGTCCTGCGATGGCTTGGCATTCCATCCAGGGCGTATCCTGCTTTAATGCCTATAGACGCCTGAGATAGGCACAGGCTTCCCGTGACCCGAGGGAAGATCAGATATAGCGGTAGAAGATGAATGAATTATCAATTATCAACTCTTTCATATGTTTTATTTCATTCATTTCTTTGTTCACTTTATGTGAGACAGAAGGGAGGTGCACTAGAGAACCCTGTTTTTTAACATTACACTAGGTTGACAATTTTTAGTAACACAACTACAGCGTTTACAAGATAAAGATTTCAGAAGTGCATATCAAAATGATTACATAGGCATTCAAAGTATTTAAAGTGTTTATGAACAAAACTTTAGGAAACTTTGTAAAAAGCAAACAAAAAAAAAACTATAATTATCTAAAATAATTGTTGAAGCATCATTTCTTGCAAAAAAAAATTGTATCCCCAATGGGAAATATTGTAGTTATACAGGAAATGTAAAATCATAACGATAATGTATGTGTGTATCTATGTGTGTGTGCATGTGTGTATGTGAGGAAAAGAGAG
Organism: Kryptopterus vitreolus; assembly: GCA_030449085.1. Lineage (NCBI taxonomy): Eukaryota > Metazoa > Chordata > Actinopteri > Siluriformes > Siluridae > Kryptopterus > Kryptopterus vitreolus. Next base: position 27,114,435 of record JACRUU010000015.1, on the reverse strand, counting down.
AGAGAGAGAGAGAGAGAGAGAGAGAGCCGGGAGCTGACGCAATAGTGATGTGATGCAGCTAGAGATAATCCATCTGCTTCTAATGGCCCCAAGTATAATGGCAAGCAAATGCTGTCACAAATCAAATATCATTCATTTTCATAAAGAATGCAACTAATGTGTTATCTGAAAACAACCAAAGTCTGTCTTGATAACAAAAAAGTGAAAATGGATTTTCATGGATGGTGGATGGTGTGTACTACAAGATAACGTAACACGCTCATTTAAAGCTTGTAAAGTTCTCGGTTCTATATTCATTCTGATTACAAAATATAGGAATATATCATTTGCTCGCAGTTTAGGGACTGAAATTAAATTGACAATCACTTACCTGTGTAAGCTTGGCTGTAGAGGAATTACTGGCCAGTTAAAAAAAGCAACAACAAAAAACAAACAAACAAACAAACAAAAAAAAAATCCCAAAAAGTATTTTCTCCTATCCGAGTAACCTGCAGGCTATTATACCAGTGTGCTCCTCTTCCCACGTGTATCAGAGGTGGGTGACACATAGCTTTTGGCACTCGTATTGTTTTGCTCGTTATACTGGGCAGATGGTGGAGAATTCGCCACAGTCTGAATAGGAGCTTGCTGCTGCTGCTGCTGCTGTTGTGGGGCAGGAGGCTCCGTAACATACTCCTTAGTGGGGTCTTTGCCTCGGCAATCATACAGAACACAAGAGATGAGGAAGACCAGGAGCAGGATGACATAGCTGGCAATGAGAATTATGAGGTTTAAAGTGACTGGGTCAATCTCCAGGTAGAACTCCATAAACCCCATGGTAAAAACTTCATTCCTCACGCACTGCTCAGGAGAAAAATGTAGGCACCATGAACCATTGTCTTGCCTCTTTGCCCAAATGTACCAGAATGCAGCAGAAGGGCTATCCGCAAAAGACAGAGTGCCTATAGAGCTTTGCAGAGAAAAGATTTTAATCCTCCGTTCTACTCCTCCATCCTCCAACATTGAATTCACAAATAGTGATTAAATCCTGATCCTTTTAATGACTTTAGCTATCACTGTAATTTTATCAACTGCATGCTGCTGGAGGAAGTTTTTAGAAATCACAAACAAATAATGATTGTTTTTATGAACAGAGTACAGCATTGTTTTTCTTTTTCTTTTTTTTCTTTTGTCCTGAAAGTATTCTAATGAAATATATATTACATGTACTATCAGATATGCTTAATACAATAGATGAATGTGAGGAACTATAAAAAAAAGAGTTGTGTGGCATCTGCTAGACGGTCAGTATGACATTTTAAAACCCGAATAACTGGATGCAAAAATTAGGTCAAATATAAATTGATTGATGCTTTTATTATGCAGTGATACATACAATATTATTCCCTAGTAAGTAATACAAAACAAAGGCAGTGCAGTTCAGTGTCCATGTATCAGTCAATAAATACCATCCGGCTGTACAAAAAATAAAGTATTAATTTTATTATATGGAATTTGATATGCGCACATAATATACATGCACGCACACACACACACACACACGTGTGTGTATATATATATATATATATATATATATATATATATATATATATATATATATATATATATATATATATATATATATAAATAAATAAACTAATAGGGTTAATGTCATGTCAATCAGCCTTATAGATGGCCATTCAAGATCTCACTGTATAAATCATATTTTTATAGAGTTCACTTTATGGACAGAGCACTTGTCTAGATTGAACAGGCTTGGGGTCTTCTTAGTTGAAATGAAGGTAAAAAAATTTAGGACATCCAAAGGCATCATATATATATATATATATATATATATATATATATATATATATATATATATATATATATATATATATATATGTTACAAACATGTCAGTTGGGTCTCAGACTCTCGACTAGAGTGCACTGACTTCCTGAGTGTCTGTCTATTTTTTTGACATCTCTGAGTTTCCAGCACAGTGCAGCGAGACCAAGCAGTAGGAACATCAGCAGACTGCTGAAGAGCAGCACCAGTCCCAGGATGGAGATTACAGAACCATGGGAGTTGAAGCTGTATGCCACCGCTGTAACTGAAACGCCAATCATCAGGAGCACAATACTGAATGGTAGCGTGCAACAATAACAGGAGTCCTCTGTTCCTCCAGTGGCCACAGTCAACTCCAGATGCTGGTCTAAGATTGAGTTTGTCCTCACTGCCTGCTCAGCACTCATGTTTTGGCTGTAGAATCACAGATATTCAGGACACTATGATTAAACTTCAAGCTTTACTAAGTAGCTCATTTACTTTTCCATCATTTCATCTGGAAAAGAAAAAATTGTGTACAAAGCAGGAAATTCTGAGGTTTTCTTTAACTGTTTCAAGAGTTAGAACATGAAATCATATTGTATTAGCTGTAACTAGGAGTCCTACAGTTCATTCATTTTCACAACATGCACAGTTACACTGCATTGTTATTATGAAAATAGAGGCTAGCTACAAGTTTGCATAAACCAAATAAGGTGCAGGTAACTTGTTTGCTATTTCACAGTAAAACCTTTCAGTATCTGCAGAAGTAATCTCACTGTTTAACTTACCATGTATTTTGTAGAGAGGTTTCTGCCTGATGTCTATCTTCAGTTTGAAAATCCGAAATCAGTAAAACAAGAGAGAGTTCCTGTCTCCTCACCCTGGCTGGACATATTAACCCTTACAATGCTGAACTTTGTATTTCAATTAGAAAACACAATATTTCGTGTTCTAATGGTCATTTTTAAACGTACATGTTGTTACAGCCATCTACGTTCTTATTGCACTACATTTTGCATAAACAAAACACTAAATAAAACCATAAATAAATAAAACCAGAATGAAGCTTATTTAAAAGAAAAATACAAAATACATACATTGTAAATACAGTATATTAAGTACAGCATTTGGTTCAACTTTCAAAAAATACTTTGAGACTATTCTTTTAATGTTACACCATACTAATGGGAACTGTTGTGAGTCAGAGAAGACGATAGGTGGGGTCAGAAAAAAACAACCATTCTTGGTCCTTGAAGGCCAACCTCGAGGCTGCAGGGTGCCACATCAACCCAGAAAGCAAAACAAATCAATGGGCCACAGCTGCAAGGGCAAACAGTGTCCTGCATTCTGCCGTGATGTGAAATACTGACAGATGTCCTATACCATCTATATCCTTTCCTCCTCTCCTCACTCATGTTGCTTTATAATCCTACTCTAACTCTACATCCGTGTAAACCATCAACGTCCTGACTGCACACAGATATGTACTACACTGGAACGGAAGAAACATATAAACATCTTTGTTACACTCAAGCAACATTTTTATGTTTTATAGGCTCTAATCATCATTGTAGCTTTTATCTATACTGTATACACACAGAGAAAAAAACACATGCTTATATTTGTTCTTAAAAATACAGTCCCTCCACAGAGTCTTTGAGGGACATCCAGTTACTCTCAATGAGTTTATTATGACAACATGCAAAACATACAACATATGAAAAACTTGTCCTTCAGGGAACCAATGACAGGTAGAGTGAGGTCAGCGGTTTTAAGTTTTCATGTAAGCTGGTGAATAAACTGTTGCATAGCACAATAAAAAAGTATATGAAAAACAGAACAATACCTGGAAACAAGCTGGTAAAAGCTGCTTCTAATTGATTGCTGATCAAGCTATATTAAAAGTAGCACAGAAGTAATGCAATTCTAAAATCTTAAAGATTTTCCTGGTTGAAGAAAAGCAACAATAAAACCTTTAAATAAATTAGTTTCCACTACAAATACCATTACAAATCATCATAATCAAGAATGAAATACCAAAGATCCACGTTATTTACCGTGTTTAGACAAATCAGTACCCACAGAATGTATGTTGAATCTGGCTGATGTCCTAATTGTGTTAAGTGAATGTGTGATCTTCAGCTGCCAATGCTGTTCTCATGGTTTGTATTCAAACACTATAACATCCAGTAGAAAAAACTTGGTACCAATACAGATCAAGTTCTAATAAAACTGTTCTAATAAAATGTATAACTATCATAAATATTTCAAACTGAATAAATAAATAGATTTTTATATATTTTAAGAGTGTTTAGTCAAGTGTTGTTAAGGAATAACATTCTAACTGGGACTATATGGAAAAAGTTATACCATTGATTTAAGTATTATAAGTGTTATTATCTTTTATTGTGTATGACTGAAACAGTTCCCTATAATCATGCACTTAGATATACTGTAGCAACTTATAGATTATTTCTTTTTTTGAATTTGCCTGAATTTTTTTTATTTTCTTTTTAGTGCAGCTTTATCAATGTGGGATCCTATCCAAGCCCCGAAGAGAGCCAGTTGAAGCAGTCAAGCGAGTCTCTGTTGCTCATAAGCGTTGAATCTTGGAGATGAAGATGCACTGTTTATCTAAACTCCACAGCCTAATTACTGCAGCTTCGCAATTTTCCCTCTGCAACTATACAAATATTTCCTGTCCAAAGTTGTCTTCCCTCCGGCGTTCGTTCTCTTTGAAGCTTGGACTCTCTCCTTCCCTCTTTCTCTCCCTCTCTCTCTCTTCTTCTCTCTCTCAACTTCTAAACGAAATCGACATTTCAAAATAGCTTAGCGGAAAAAAAAGCACAACTTTTGTCAGGAAGCCGAATGCGGAATATGAGATGCTACACTAGGCATGGAAAGTTTTCTTTTCGCTGCAAAGAATAAGTGCCAGATGACAGAGGGTGCAGAGATCGGGCCACTTCCTGATGCCGAACAGGGTCCATACATGGTGAGTTTTGTCCAAAACTTTGTCCCTTTTTTTTTTTAAGAATGTCCCGTATCTTTTTATATGTCCCTTTTTGCTTTTGTCCTCCATGTGAATGATGAACAGTTCACGGGAAGCTCAGTCTTTAACAGACTTACGGGAACTGAATGCAGATGTTTGGAGTTAAAGGGGGGGGGGGGGGGGGCACACAGGGGCAGAGCTGGAGAACAAAGGAGGAGGTAGCCGAGTTAGCTTCATGAAGGATGGAAGCTATAGGAAGGAGCTATGGAGTTTTCGAACCACCGCCGATGTGGACAGAAGTGTAAACAAAACCAAAGTGAGCGTGGCAGTTGGGTTCTTCTTGACCAAAAGTAAATAAATAAATAAATAAAACAGGGACAAGCATGAAGCTAATGTTCAGGGACGAACGAGTTTAAGATGGATGAATCAGGAGCTTGGATACTGTACGGAAACGTCCGAGAGGGGGAGAAGTGTACGTACGCATGTGTGCGTGTGTGTGTGTGTGTGTGTGTGTGTGTGTGTGTGTGTGTGAGAGAGAGAGAGAGAGAGAGAGAGAGAGAGAGATTGTGAGAGGATCTCTTCATTCCTCATTCTCTTTCTCTTCTTGGATTGTTCTGAAGCTGTTTCAGAGTGGGTGTGTGTATATGTGTGTGTGTGTGTGTGTGTGTGTGTGTGTCTTTTCCTTACCACGTTGCTATATTGTTCGTTATACACACTGACTTTAGCTGTCAACCTTCCTTATTGAACCTTTTCTGAGTCACAGTTCAGCTCAGCTTCCCAACCCTATCCACATACCCCACTGACTCCAGTAAAGTGATTTGCCTCTCATTTATGCACATAAATTATACATGAAAAATATTTTTTATTATAAACTGTCATGCATATTAATCTTGAGTACACTGCACATGTGTTTGGAGCATATATACACATACATTATATATGTATGTACATATATTTTGCACAGCTTTGACTAAACCTCTGCCGAGACATATTTACATATTTAAACCCAGGAAGTTCAGTAACAGTTCATTCTGTAACCAGTAAAATGTCCCTTATGTTGTCCCTTGTTATTCTTTTCGGCCCTTGGTTAGAGATGGCTCAGCATGGCGTATGAGACGGAGAAGACTTGTCTGTTGCTTCCTCGGGATTCGCGGGCGTCCTGTGTGTTCCACACGGCGGATGAGAAAGATGAGATTCCAGGCATAGGAGAGGACAGGTATGTTTTGTGATGTACCGATGAGCAAAATATGCATCACATCAGGTGTTTCCTGCTAGTCTTTCCCACTAACATTTGTTTAGGGAGATTTACATGATATTTTTTTAAAAATGGATGTTTGCAGTGTTTTAGAGATGCTGAGTTACTCTAAATTCATGGATCTGGAATCATGGCTGTGCATGCCATCAACATTGCTGCCCAGGAGCTTGGATTCGACCTCAACCTTCTCTGCTTCACCAGTGTCTACAGATAGCGACTCTGGAGATGCTGAAACCGGGTAAAGCACCTACAGACTGTGTACAGTTTATGTTTGCATGATAGAGCTAGCTAGCTGTCCTCTGCTATCTGCTCTGACCGAGTTATGGTTTCATATTTCGGTTTACTTTTTTCCCTTGTGCTTTGCTTTCTAGTTATACTGTATTCTTCTGAAGGGAATGGTGTTTTGATTTGCATGTATTATTTTCAAATCACTAACAAAATGTCCATTCTGCAAATACTTTGGTGCAGTAACATGCATGCATGCGTCCACTAGATGTCATGATTGAATTCATATGATGGAATTCAGAGGCGGTTTGTCCTTTTCGTTTATTTTTGGATAGCGAAACAGTAGGATCATCGTGACTGTTGTAGTGTGGGTGGTCTGAGTAGCGCGGTCTGTCAGCTCTAAGCAAATTGTGTGCTGATGGAGAATTGCTATTATGGATCAGCTAGACCTCAGAACTCAGAAAGTAGAATTGGAATCATGCAGAAAGTTTCAGCTTCATTTAACTTTTAGTGAACAGAATGTTTTATGGATTTTTTTGGATTTCTTAATGGATTGTTTATGTTTACTCTGGATTCTCTATGTCTCTTACTACCGATAAAGAAGTTTAAATTGCAAAATACAATGTAATACTGCATTTCAGAAAAAGGACATCATATCAACAGTAAAATATGGTGGTGGTAGTGTGATGGTCTGGGGCGTTTTTGCTGCTTCAGGAACTGGTAGACTTGCTGTAATAAATGGATCCATGAATTCTTCTGTTTACCAAAAAAGCTGCACGGTAAATGGCCAGGCATCTGTTTGTGACAAAGCGAAGTTGGGTTCTACAGCAGGACAATGATCCAAAACACACCAGAAAGTCCACCTCTGAATGGCTAAAGGGAAACAAAATGAAGACTTTGGAGTGGCCTGGTCAAAGTCCTGAATCCTATGGAGATGCTGTGGCATGACCTTAAAAATGCTCGAAAAGCATCCAATATGACTAAATTACAACAATTCTGCAAAGACGACTGGATGAGGTAATGGGTGACGTGTAGTGAGTCCAGTCTGAAACATCAATGTATTAACTCTCAAGTGATAAATAAATGGTTAGTAATAATACCAAATATACTAGGGACAAGGGTTAGTATTTACAATACAATTTACAATATTGGCTTTATACCTTGCGCACCAATTGTTATATTTTATGATGTGTGTTTACATCTCTTGATGTAAAGGATGGAATATATTTTTTGTAATAATAGAGTACCAAATTGAAAGTTAGAATATATAAAAAGTAAGCGTTGTTGTAATGTTTTAATTGAAGCTAAAATGAATGGTAATTGTTGTGCATGACATTCTAATATTATTGATTGGAATTCTGATTCTGCCCTCATATGAAGAATATTTTGCTGAACATGGCACATGCTTCCAAACGCCATCTTTGTCAATTTTTAGTCACTAGAGCAGTGTAGCCTGAACAATGGATATCTGTATTGGAAATCTAAGCAGCTCAAATTCATGTCAAGGACTTGTGGAATGGCAACGGGAATTAAAAGAGAATTCATAATTCTTGGAGATCGCTCCTGAGCTGTTTACTGGATACAGTGGTAAGAATAATCTACCGTATAAGTGTTATTGCATCTCATAATGGAAACAGAAGTATGCAGTGGAAAGGGCTCATATCTCGCTTCAGGCGATCAGGACCCGGCTCACTCACGATCAGATACATGCAACACTTGACTCTGGATTGACTGACGTGGCTTTTGTGCGTTCGTTTCTTTGGCACACTTAAGCTGCAGGTGAAATTCAATATTTATGACGGACGTGATCACAAGAGAACACTATTGCTATTTTTATCCACGGGCCTTCAAACGCTCGGTGTTTTAACTCTGACTAACTCGGACCACTCAGGGAATTCATAACGAACAAGCTGCCACCACACACATATGACAGATATAGATTACACGGAGGAGTGTTGTGAAAAATCGTCACAAGCTCAGTTTTATAAGGTGATGAATGAAGGATTCGGCGCTACGTGGGCAGCATGTTTACAGTGGAGCGCCTGGTTGAGTTTATACTGCGAAGAAAAAGGAAGAAATCCTACAAGCGGGGATCCTGGAAAAGCCAAAGTTATACACTTCCAATTAGCAGGTACATTTGACAAGGAATTTGATATCTTTCAGACCCGATTTGTAATCTGCATTGAATTAATTGTTTAACCTTATTGTTAGGATTGGGAGTGTGGATTTTAAGATTGGACTGGATTAGTGTTATAATGATAAGGACTTGAGGTGTGGAATTTCTGTGCGAAACTTGTGGAAAGATCTAATAATTTTGATCATGTTAAAATTAATTTAATAATCAGTTTTTATTTGTAGAATATATTGAAATGCTGAAATGCATTATTTGCCTTCTTATCAGCATGTACTGATCACCCTTTTCTCTGACTGCATTAGTCACATGTTTTAATTAGTTTTTCAAGACAATTTTCCAATTCAAAGAGCTACTGTCATATTCCATAAAAGATACTAAAAAAAAATCACATAAACTCTGTATCTCCAGCAGACCCTCTGAGAGGAAGCCTACCTATCTGAACCACTCCCCAGAAAGGGAAAGGTGTCATGTGGCACCTTCCCGCACTTTCCCTGTCTCTGTGAACCCTCATTCTCCTGTGGCCCTGCAGACGTCCACTCCAGCTCAGACGCCAGGCACAGTCTCCTCTCAGCACAGTGCGAGCGTAAGAAAGCGGCGGCGTCTCGGTGCTAGCCCTGGAGGACTGCACTGGAATGCTTCAGGTAATTCCACAACCTGGGTAAAGAGTAGAAATCTCCCATCAGATCTCTTTTGATATTTACTGGGATATGTACGGAAAATATATGATAACCAATGGAATTGAGGATGGAAAGTATTAGAAGTGAGTTTATTAGAGGGACAGCACATGTAGAGGATGTTTTGGAGATGAGGTGAGGGATGGATTGAGATGGTTTGGACATGTGCAGAGGAAGGACACGGGGTACATAGGGAGAAGAAGGATGGAGGATGGAGGTACCGGGCAGGAAGGCTAAGGAGGACATTTATGAATGTGGTTTGAGACAATACATGCAGGTAGTTGTGGTGAAAGAGAGAGATGTGGAGGACAGGGTAGTGTGGAGAACAATGATCTTTTGTAGCGACCCCTAACAGGAGCAGCCTAAAGAGGAAAAGGATTTGATAATATAATATTAAAATAAATAAGCTTCATTCCTCCATCCATGTGTCAGTGGCATTTTGACCATCTTTACCAATTTGAGGTATACCCTTCTGACTTGTGAGTATCACGATCCCTTTCATTTACAAGTCTTCCCCATAACATCTATAAGCTATGATTATAGTGTAAATGTAATTTGTTGAATTTAGGTTCTCTCCTTTACAGCGGCAAGCAGATTTTGTCATACCTCTGCTATTACACTCTGTTTTCTTGTCCATAAAGTCCAAAATTAATTTGTTCATATAGACGTTAAATATACAATTCATATAAAGCAATCATTGTCAGAATCAGGCCAAGTTCAGTCCGCAAAGATGTTCTTCAATACTATGTTCTTTTTTTCCCTGTTTGATGTTTATTTTAAATATACTTCTAGTCCAAAGAAATGCATCAATTGTTTACAGCTGAGGCATCCTCATTGACAGTTGTTGACACTTGTTTTCTATTTGATTTGTATTTTTATTCTTGTATGTGTGCCTAGTTTATCGCCCATCGAATCTGTGCTTATATCTGTCTCAGAGTTTCTTAACACATATAATACCTAAAGTATTTTATCAAACAAAATAAGTATAGTCCAATATTTCTGGTCTAACCTGCAGTATGATTATCACCCACTGGGGGGCTACAGCTGACAGATTATAACTACTGAGATAATACTTGATGGCAAATTTGACAGTCGAATGGTATTTAAATGTTTACAGGATTGATACTCGACTTGTTTGGTTTACTAGAAGAATATAAATGAGGATATTATCAGGGAAACAGTCAAACAATGAGGATGTAGTGTGTAAGAGGGAAACAAGGTCACAGAAACAAGGCACTCGTAGGATAAGGGGGAAGGAGTGAAGCTTGTCTAGGGCACTAAATATGCTGAATATGTGCATTTACATAAGGAGAAAGAGTGGGTTATTCTGAACTGAACTGTATGTTGACTCCTAGACTGGACAAGATTGGCATTGTCCTCAGCTGTACACACATAGAGAACTCTGCTTATAAAAAAGTATGGAAATAATGTGGAGATTTAAGCATGGCGTGTTTTTGCGGAGACGTGCCTGTCGAGGTGTGTAGCAGCCACTTTATTATAGCATGGTGGAAACCAGGCCAAGAATGCATGCAGTTAAACTCCCAATCAGCAGAGGTGACCCTGTCATTAGTGCCTTAGTTGGACACGGAAATGGCTCCTAATTGCACACTGTACTTGTGGCGGCCACCTGCAGACGTTGCTAATTAGAGCTGGAACAATTGCTGTGTCAAAGCTTGGTGATGGCTTAATGAGCGATTCATTTGTCAAGAAGCTGTCAACTGAAACAACAGAGGCTAGCTGCAACGGACTGAGAGCAGATAAGTCGCCTCTACTTCAAGTTTTCCTTGTTCAGCACAGACAGAGAGCTACTATCACTTTCATTATGGGTGGAGTAGTGAGGCAGGATGTGACTTTGTCAACATTGCTCTACTGGAGGTTTTAGTACATACATTGTAGTCTCTACTGTAAATCAGATCTTATGCAGATGTTTTGATGCATTTGACATACCCAAATCTTGCATACAGCAAAACGTATTTATTGCTAACCAAGAACAACGTGTTCCCTCAGCAGGACCAACACAGCTCGGCAGCTTTTTTTTAATGCTCAGGCGGTAATGTTATGCTATCTGGATTTTCTGAAAGCTTTAACACTGTAGACATACAACATTAGCATTAGAATCAACGGCTTATGAAGGAGGCCTGTGGGTATTGGATCTCTTGCTACTCGATGTAATGTAATGCAGTAGGTGGGAGTTGGACCGCTACATCCTCTTCAGGGGCTTGCGGCTCAGTGTGAAGGTTTTAAGATATAATCAGCATCTGATAACTACTGTGAAGCCAATGTAGAGTGGCTTAGGCTGTCTGAAATGATTAGATTATTCCGTTGTTGCGTCGACTGTTTCATTTTTCCAGCTGTCCATTTGCTGGCTAATTTATGCATTTATTCAGTTCTATAGAAGGACTTGGTCCTGTTGAAATATTAGAAAATCATGGACACCCAAGGTGGCCATGATGCGAGGCAAACTAACAGAGTAGCAAATAATGAGAGGTTTGCACCATTAAAAGCAGTTATTGAATAGAAACTGGGGTAGAAAGAGAGAGAGAGAGAGAGAGAGAGAGAGAGAGAGAGAGAGAGAGAGAGAGAAAGAGAGAGAGAGCATGTGCAATTGCAGTTATTATACATAAAATGCATCATTGTTTTGTTTCTTATATTTTTCTGGCCATTTAATACAAAAGCTGTAAACAATTAGTCCCATCAATAGATCGCCCATGATTTCTTATTTCATATTTCTATTATCAACATAAATTAAGCAATATGGAGATTTTTTGTAATGTGCCCAAGACTGGTCTGTAAGTACTTTAGCTGTGCGTTTGCTGGCAATGAAAAATGCACCTCATGTCTGTCATCCAATCAAAATAAAATATTAAACATTTCTGTATTTAAATGTGATCATATTCTAGTCTAGTTGTGTATTTTCACAATTGCTTCTGAAATATTTTAGCACTGATTACAGAGCAGTATATAGATGAACCTATATAAAAAATGAGTCCACATAAAAAAATTTAAAAATAATATATATATATATATATATATATATGTATATATATCTATATCTATGTCTATATCTATATCTATATATATATATATATAAATATACATAGAGAGAGATAGATAGATATTATAGTGAGACTGCTCCTTTTTAGCTTTATGAAGGAGGATTTGTATGATTGTATGTCATTGGCATCCAGTAGATGGGCATAGTGTGCCAGCTGTGCCAGACCTCTTCCAGTAAAGCTGCCTCATGCATGATTGGACAGGCAGGACAAATTAGGATCTAAATGCTGGATAAATGCTGTTCTGAGAGATCTTTTCAGATTTGTATTCTGTACTGGCGCTTACACTGCCAGCTGATTCACTTTCTAGGATTCCCTGATCTGTAATAGCAGGAGTTTCGGAACCTCGGCCCTATTCCGATGAGTGCCAAGCGTCTTTTCCATTCAATTCACAAGCTGTACTTTTCCTGTAGAGGGCACTACAGCATTTGTTCTAATGCAACAGGAAAGGGTGGACGCTGTGTTAACATTCCTGAAGAGATGGTTTCAGACTGAAAATATTTAGTTTCTCATCTTGCAACTCTCTTGAGTTCCATTTAATCATGTCGGCACAGGGAAATGCTGCAGGGCAATAGATGGCCTGCTGCTCTTTCCTCTGGCTTACGTTCCTCTATAAAAATGTCTTTTATCATTCACTCTACAAAGGCATGATTAAACACACACACACACACACACACACACACCACACAACACACACACTCAAAATACGATAGGTCACCTTCCATGCATGCTCTTTCCTCTGCTTCTTATTCATTCACCTACTACGGTAAAATGTCTTTTATGCTCATTCACTCACAACAGTATACACACACATGCCACACACACAGCCACACACACACACACACACACACACACACACACACACACACACACACACACACACAAACATACACATCATAATGTAGAACAGCCACTGACACCTTGCTTTTAATCTCCTGTGATTGCTCAATGATGTGAATCCATAATACAGATATAGGAAGGGCATGGCGTAAGACCAGGGGATCGGGTTATTTCTGTTCTATGCCACAATGCTTACAACATTATGACATCTGGTCTTTTTCTAGTGAATAAATTGTCTATTTCATGCATCTTATAACTAAATAATAATGTATATTAGCTGTTATCACATTACAATATTTCCATTATTTTAATTAATTCATTCATCTTTTACCGCTTTTTCCGATCTTCCCTCGAGTCACAGGGATCCTGCGCCTATCTCAGGTGTCTATCGGCATTAAGGCAGGATACACCCTGAATGGAATGCCAACCCATCGCAGTGCACACACACACACACTCACATTCACACGCAAATACACTAGGGACAGTTTTCCAAGGTGCCAATCAACCTACCGTACTTGTTTTTGGACCAGGGGCAACTGGAGAACCTGGAGAAAAACCCCCTGAGGCACAGGGAGAACATGCAAACTCCACACACACATGGCCCAGACGGGAATCGAAATCGGACCCTGGCAGTGTGAGGTGAACGTGCTAACCACTAATTCACCGTGCCCCTTCCATTATATTAGATTTTTATTTATTTATTTACTTTTATTATCGATATACACTTAAATCTCTGGGGTTTACCTGAGACTAGCACTCTTAATGTAATTCTCAATATCAGTTTGTGATGAGTTGATGCTTATTTTATGAGTAGCTAGGCAGCTACAAAACCGCCTTCTTTATTGTCTATTTGGGATGATGAATATTGTGATGATGATGAGGATGATGAAATCCTTAAGCATTATATTACACATCCTTTTTGAACAATTGAACAATCATTAAGCAATCTAACTGAGTTTACCTTACCTGTCTTGTCTGGGAGAGACAGCACAAACAAAGGATTCATCTAAAAAATGTCTTTTAGGCTCGTGCTACTGCTTTATGGATCATTGAATCTTTGAGGAATTATTACTTTCATAAGAAACACCGCACTGAAACACAAAGATGTTTATATCTTTTAATTTGAAAATACATCGAGTGTAATTCAATATTGAACAGTGTATTTTCCAAAAAGTCTTTTAGTCCAAGTCATTTTTGATAATATTTGATATATTTGGTATATATTGATTTAGTGACAGTAAAATGTTGATTAGAGTTGAGTACGACACAGAAGCTCCTGCAGATCGTAGGTGTATTGTAAGTGTCCTAAAATGTGCTTATTCTTGCTGAAAATGGCAAACTGGTATTGAGTCTCATGTGATATACATTTTTATAATAATACAAGTCTGTGTTCTAATCAACATATGTGCAATAAGAATTAAGCCTAAAATAGATATACTATATAAAGATACTGTATATAGACATACTATTTATCAAAGTACTCTGTTCATTAGAAATGAATACTCTGCTACAGATGGTGAGACAAATAACTGTCATATTTCATGAATGTTATAAAAACCTTTACAGGAGCTTGTCTTGAAGTGAATGTCAGCTCTCACTAAGACTATCTGATAATGCATTAGTGTGTATAATGTGTGCCATATTTGTGTTTATTGTCTAATATAAAGTGCACATATCCTACAGAAGGTCACCTCACTAGATCTATTTGAAGGGATAGAAATTTCTCTCTGTGTATAGACATTCCATTACCCATCTCTGGAGCTAACAGTACTGATCTGTTATGTGAATTTATTCAGATATAGTAACAATTTTTAAAAATGCAATGATCAGAATTAGTGTGTGTGTGTGTGTGTGTGTGTGTGTGTGTGTGTGTGTGTCCTGCGATGGGTTGGCATTCCATCTGGGGTGTATCCTGCCTTAATGCCCATAGACGCCTGAGATAGGCACACACCCGTGACCCGAGGGAAGATCGGATAAAGCGGTAGAAGATGAATGAATGAATGATCAGAATTATCACATAGACTGTTTAAATGTTGAAATGCTCAGCAAAAACACAAAATAATTTGTATCCCGTTGCTTGCTATGTATCGTTGTACAAAACCTGTGTACAAATTTTACAAAGATTATCTTTCAAAGATTACCATTCACAAGCTTTCATGGCCATTCATAACCTGTTCAGTAAGAAAACAACTAAATATCCATCACCTTTGCATTACATTGTATTGATCGTACATGTCTGAGTTATATTTCTCTGTTCTGTCACCTGATTGGCTGTCTTTTTGAAGTCTGACTCTACATCTCATACCCCACCATTGCACATTCTTAAAAATTATTATCACACAATTGTCAGGCAACTTGCACACCTTAGACACACTCAGTAATAGCAGAATACAGTTGCCTAAAGTCCTATGCAGTATAATACAGCAGACAATTGTATAATATCTACATGTGTAATAATTGCTTCAGTGTTTACAATAGAGACATGCAGGAATACACTTTATTACATCTCACCAAGTATGGAGTGGTAGAAACATAAAACAGACATTAAACCGAAGGTTACAATATATTAAACAGTTATAAATGAAGCTGTTGAACGGGGGGGGGGGGGGGGGGGGGGGGGGGGGGGGGGGGGGGGGGGGGGGGGGGGGGGCTTGCATCGCTGTCTGTGAAAAAGAAACTACAGAACTAACTATAGTTAATCCAACAAAACAGATGGTGCGAAAAAAAGATACATGTTTATAATGAGAAAATAATGACACAGCTCTGCATACTAGCACTCAACAGGAATCCTACGCCAGCGAGGCAACGTGATCCAGCACAATGGGACACATGATATGGATCCACATCTCTGCCTCTATTTCCCCTCCGCCATCACCATCAAAGTCACCATAGTGATGAACTACAAGAGAGACGCTCCAAAACATGTTCTCAAAGTATGCCTGTGATACTACAAAGCCTCTTGCACTGGCAATGTTCCAAGCACTGAACAAAAGTACAAAGAAGCAGTAAAAAAAAAAAGGAATGTTCATACACAAGCTGTAGGAAAGTGGACTAAACAAGTGGCAGTAATTCCACATCTGAGCTTCATTGTCTATTGAATCTGCATAGTTTTTACTTTAGAGTTTTATTATATTTTTTTATTTTTTTACACAATTACTGCAGTGTTTCATCACAGTGGCTCAGAGGTCATTCCTGTTCCCATAACAGCTTTTCTCCGGAAGGCAATGCATGCAAAACGCTCATGAAGTTTTAATTGCTGTGCTGATTAAACACTCTGTGGCTTCCAGTGACTCAGTACTAGCTGACTAGATAGTCACAAGGATGAACTTGATCTACTGCAGCTTTGCAGATGGCGGGAATGAATACGAGGAAATGAGACACCCGCTCACCTGGAGGTGTACTGCTACCCTGTGTGGGTTTGTTTGTATGTGCATATATGGGTCTGTGTGTGTATATATATGTTTGTTTGTATGTGCCTTGTAATCTATCTATATATCTATAGTCCATATATATATATATATATATATATATATATATATATATATATATATATATATATATATCGATAGATGGATGGATAGATAAATTAATTGTGAAAACTACTGAGATGAATGTTAGGATTACACTTTGGAGGCACCACATATAATGAACTTCTTTAAGAATCCACAAACCACAAACAAAAGACAAAAATTATCATGCGTAGTAATTTATTGAGGAAAGTGACCCAATACCAATATCTGCAAATGGCAAAAGAATGTGCACCTCTATGATTAGCAGATTGATTTTTTATTTGGATGAAATATGCAACAGTTTTATCTTGGCTGGAATATTTGGCTATGAGTAAAATGTCCATTGTATTAAAGGTATTTAATTTTAGTTGAAGAAAAGTCATAGTTCATAGTGTGCAAAATGCCTGTTTTTCTTCAAAAGCTGCAGTTTTTTATGGTGTGCTTTTTTTCCTTTTCTTTACGCCGCTGCGGCTCAGTAGAATAGTGTGAGCTGGCAGTATTTTAATCATATCCCTTAATCATCTTTCTTTGACTTTTATGGAATAGTCTCCGAGTTAGCACTTGTTTGTTCATGCTTTCATCTCTGCATCACAATGACTAGTGTAAGCTCAGGAGAATGTAATAGCTGTCAGAAGGATACACTGTAGTGGGATGCAATGTGAAATGGGAATCATTAAAGAGTGGCTTAGAAATGATCAGGACCAAGACAGGAAATGAGTCAAGTGGTCTCTTTGACAGCTAGTTTATTATGAGCATCCCAGTGAGTGAAAGTAACAATTATCACATTTCCTGATGTTTCCTGTTCTCATTCAGCTCTTCTCTCTGATACACCCCCCCCCCACACACACACACACTTTTTTCTCTCTCTGGGTGTCAGTTATCACCTGAGGTGTCTTTTTCCCCTCTCTCAGGCTCATTGCTGCGTGAATACGAGCGAGGAGAGGCGGCCGGTGCGTTGCAGGTGAAACGCGTCCATAAACCTTTGGAGTCTGCGAAGCCTGGCTCAGAGCTGTGGGGGGACAGAGCGGCACTCAGGAAGTGTGTGTCAGTAGATGACAGCCTACTGCAGCAGATGCCCACAGAGACTGGTACACTGCTGAGCCACCTGGAGCGAGGAAAGAAGAAACTCAGAAACATCCATGTAAGTACAGGTGACTCTAGCCGGGTCTGAGAGAGAAATCAGGTATGAATGTATGTGATAAACAATGACAGAATGATAATAGTCCGTTTGGGAAGCGACTAGCTAATGAACTGTTTTGAGGAAAAAAAGGAAGCTCGTTTTAAATGTCTAATCTGAGCTGCCATAAATTATGCCTGCTGTTATTCTGCGCATTGGAACGCAGCCATTCCTCCATGGCAGACTTCACACAATATGTGATAGTATTGAATTTCCTGCCAGTTTCCAATGACTGGTATATTTATGCTGTATCATATGTTCATAAAAAAAACGTGTAAACACAACAATAAGCTCATCCTCTTTTGTAGAGTGAGATCGATTTCTTGACTTGAGAGGCTTTCGTGGATTCTGTGGTGTTGCCTTACTCTCGCACAGCCATTATAAACCTGGAGTTTTATAACAGCAGTAGTCACTTTTTATCCTTTAAATACAGTACATTACACTGAAGTGACATCCCACACTAGTGAGTCAGTGTTCTGTACTTTGGAGAATACTGTGGAATGGATAAATGCTCTGTGCTTTCAGAGCGGATGAGTCCTGTTTGCATCTATTTGCCTTCATCTGAGATGGAACTATATTATCCAGGACCTACAGGGTAGGTTAGCGTTTTTCCACCACCAGCGAGTGAAAATCCGACCGATTTACTCTAGTATGGATCCGAGCAAATAGTGATTTAAAGCAATGTTACCTCGTTAATTGAATTCAGGGTAAAACTCTTCAAAAGCACATGAATAAAATGTTTTTACCTTCCACATTAAAAACACATAAAAGATACATATAAAAGCGATATATACACTATATGGACATTTCCAACCAGCCATATCTTCCCACAAAGTTTAATGTTCACAGTATAGAACATTTTTGACCGCTTTTTTTTTTACTTGTATTGAAAGACACAAACCTGTTCCAGCTTGACAATTCCCCTGTGTACAAAACCATCTCCAGGCTTGACATGGGTTGGAGTTGAAGATCTGGAGTGGCCTGCTATAGAGCTCTGACCCCAACTCTATTATGCATCACGAGGAGACCTGGAACACTAGAGCGCACTCCAGGCCTCGTCACTCTACCTCAGTACCCGACTTTGCTAATGCCCTTGTGGCTGATTTGGAACAAATCTCCACCAGCACAGAAATCTAATGGAACATCTTCCCTGCGGAGTGTATTATAAATAAATAAATGCTAAATGCTAAAAACTTTTGTCCAAATAGTGTTTACTATACTATAATTATAGTTTTTTAAATTGTATTAGACAGTGCTTATGTCTTTTCTAGGTTAAAAAAAAAGCCAGGCTGCTCAAAGATATTTACGACTATGCCAGGGCCGTTGATCAAATCCTGCACATACAGGTCAAGAGCTTCAGTACGAACATCAGAACGGGGAAGAAATGTAATCTTATTGACACAGAGATGGATTTTATAAACTGATTTTCATGCATAGGATTCAACAGAATCTTTTACCGAATGTAACATCTGTTAAGCAGCAGTAGGGAAAAGCCTTGTTTCTCAGACTGGACAAAGTAGGTTGGCCAGATTGGCTCAAGCTGACAGGAAGGCTAGGGTAACATATAACCACTGTTAACCGCTGTAATATTTGTCATGTCTTGGAGCGGTTTGGCTGGGAGTCGGGTGGAAGAACCAACAATTTTGGTCATGCAATTAATGAAAAAAAAGAAGAACCCTGGACATTTGAAGATAACAACACAATTTTGGTGAATTTATGCCCACTGTAAACTCAGATTCCTCACATTCCGCACGAGTGGCTGACTGGATAACTGCGCGAATAAACAGGCATACAGGTGTTCTTATGAATGTGGTCAGCGCATGTGTCTGAACTTGAGATTTGCACTTTGCAAATTTACAAACAGATGAAAACGGGGGCCTTTCACCCGTCTTATGTCCGAGGATAACATAAAGTCCCCCGAGGAAATTTCCAGTGCAATCCCGACACTCAAAGTTGACTGGGTGAAAGAAAATATTTTAAAAGAGGGAATAAGAGCAGAGCATCTGGAGATGATTTCCTAGTCTGGAAAATCCTTTTATCATAAGTCAGTGCTTGACTTTTTCTTATTCTAGCATCAGAACGCTATCGAGTCTCCCAAAATATACGCCCGGTAATTGCGTATTTATGCAGTTGTCACAGCAGATATTCATTTTCCCGATGCTGCCGTAGTCCTTTACTTTTCTTACGCTACATCATGAAGTATGTCGTAATAGAGTGCCGTGCCTAATTCCCGCGCCTCTGCCAAGTTGAAGGATTTCTGAGAAGTGATGTGAATTCAAAAAAAGAAAAGAAAAAGGTAAATCTAGTACAGACCACTACCTCAGTTTTGTTTGCCATTCTCTGAATACTATTCTAGATGAGCTGTCAGGCTTTATAACTGCAGCGCCGGAGAAAACACAGTGGCAGAGATTTTTTTTTTCTCCCGCATTTTCCACCTCCGCCGCTCACGATTAAGTGAATGGAAATTGGCACAGGAGCGCTCCTTTGTAATGGCCAACATCAGCGTGAAAAGTAAAATCTTTGCAATTTCAATTCTGTTTAAATTGCATTTTTTTTTGACAAGGTCTCTATCGTGTGTGACTATGTGTCCATTTATTATTTATTATCAAGCACTCCAAGACCCTGTAATGAGATGAGCCTGGTTATAGCGCTCACCTGCTGTGGAATATTGAGAGGAATATTGAGATATTGAGGGACACAATAAGAGCCATTCTCTTGTCGGTTATTAGGCGGTGCTCCAGTTGTTATTTAAACCAACAAACTGGTGCCTTGTTATTATTGTTTGTGTAAAGTCTGCGTAATGCTTCGCCAGTGCCCTCGGGTCCGTTTTGAATACAGTAGCATCAGTGTCATGGCTAATTGTAGCGAAAAGCGTTGACGCCGCCGACACCACATACACATGCGAGGCAATGTACAATGCAGTGATTTATTGCCTGTAGTCCACCTTGTTGCTATGGAGCTTGGATAAGGTCTTTTTTTATTTATTTTTTGCTGGAGGTGCTTTAGGAAAACACTGAAACACTGGAATGGTTTGAGACAGAGAGCACGAATCCAGTTATTCCATTCAAGCCCTGAGAAAACTGTTTCATTATTCTTGATGTGCATTAGTCAACAAAATCGTATTGATTTAAAAAGAAAGGCTTGGGAAAAGCAGGCTTATTATTTATACTATAAACTGTAACAGAGTTCTTGCAATTCTTCCATTCTACAAAACCGCCAGAGCATGGCCAGATTTTTTTCATATTGTTTTGGCATGCTGGTGTAGAAATTGACACAACAGTATCTGTCCACAATATCGTACCAGCTACGAGTAGTTTCAGGAGAATATTTGCTCCAACGTACACGTGCAGTGGTTACTCACTGTCCTCTCCAGTGTATTCTACTACTTTCGTCTCTTTCTTTTCTCTCCAATCCTTTCTTCTTTGCTCTTCTATTTTTGACCTCCGCATTCCATTCCTTTTTGCACATTTTTTTTTTCTTTTCTCCTCGTGCAGTGCTTTCTAGTAGAATCCTGGGGAATCTCCCTAACCAAACCATCCAGTTCATGTAGTCGCAAAAAAAAATAAAAAAATAAAATCAAATATATATATATATATATATATATATATATATATATATATATATATATATATATATATTTGCATCCTTTAAAAAAAATTTAAGCACGACAGGGAATAGATTAAAAATGTACTGTAAACAATGCAATTTATTTTCATATTCAACCCTAAAAATACAGTTCCAACCACTGAAACACCTAGAAAAGCAAATGAACAACGCATGCTAAAATACTGTGAAGTTGACTAAATAGTGGTAAGAGTCAATAAGAGAATCAACCAGCTGCAGCATCGTGCCTTTGTGTCGGATCCACCATACAGGCAATGATGCTCCTTGCCGGGTAATTGGGGAAATACTCGGCGCCGTGCCGACAGCACAACTGCACAACATTCCACACCTGTGTCATCACAGAGCAATCTTATTGCCTGTGTGAGGTTTACCCATTAATACCATTTTTTTGTTAAAGATCTTTTACAACCGCATAAAGAAATATTTTTCTGTAAGCTTTAGGAAAAGGCTGTAGTGTTTCCTTTTATTGTAAATGTCAACATACTTGTGCCACATATTCTGGTTCGATAAAAGCGCAAAGAGTTTTGTGTTATTTTCGTTCATTTTGCAACAAACTGGCATCACAGTGAAAATGAATGTGTTTAGTGTTTAGTATCTGGACTTGTGTTGTGGTGTAAATAGGGACTGGCGTTTTAGCGAAGGAGGAAAACCATAACAGTGTTTGCTTTTGGAGAAAGTGGAGCGAGTGAAGTTTTGCGCTGCTTGAAGCATTGTGTAAAATTTATTTCTTGGAAACACCATAAGGGGGCAAGCTTACCCTCTTGCTGCTCACTTGCTGGAACTGTTGTCTGGCCCAAGGTGACAGGAGAGAAGAACAGCATGCTTTTCGAGCCACGTTGCACCAGCGCATCTCAACAGTCAAAAGAGTAATGAGAAAGCGATTATGACAGTTTTTTCTTTCTGTTCCTTCAGTCACGCTTTTCATGTCTGTGAATTTTTTCAGTACATTAAAAAAAAAGAAGCAAAGAATAGAAAGCCTCAGGCAGAGCATCACACTAAGCGCAGAAATCAGTAGAGACCTTACTTAAGGCTGTATTAATATTTGGCTTCTTACTTTAATACTAAGCCTACAGTTATTCTGCCTTTCTGCTCAATGTCTTTTTAAACAGTAGCCCTTCTGCAAGAGAAATGTCTCCATTAACATTTGAGCATCCCATCAGGCACAGCCTGCTTATGCACAGTGATCTTTATTGCTTTCCTCAGCAGGAGTTAAAATGTTTTTTGTAGCACTATTCCCATTGGGAACGCAGTATTGCAAATTTGCAGGATCTAGTTTTGATGTTATTGTTTTAAGACTGTCATCACTGAACAATGTCAATCATGCTCGGTGTAAATGTGTCCTTACACCAGGGTAAACTACACACATGGTCTGTTAAAAAAGAATAACAACAAGCAAACGAAAAAAATAAATAAATAACAGAAGCTTGGATACTCTTGGAATGACAACAGGCTGATTAATAATGAAGGAGTACAATTTGCTAATGTGTCTCAGTGCATTAAAATCCCTCGCGCTGTATACAATCCGGTTGTCGCCCACACTTATAAAACAGCTATGCCGACCAGCAGTCACTTAATATTGCAGCTATACAGGTTGGAAGCTGCCAGGCCGTGCTGCCAGAGGCATCAGCACAGCTACCAAACCCCCACCCCCCCCCCCCCCCCCCCAACCCCTCCGCCAACTCCTCCTCCTCCTCTCGGTCCAGCAGCACGAGCTCACCTATGAATGCTAGCATTGCTCTCTTAATTAGGTCTGGGAGAGGTTTAACAACCATGCTTCAGTTTAGCCTACTGACAAATAGAAAAATAAAACCCTTGTTTAAATTAGCACACTGAAGTGAGAAGTTCTCGCAGCCCTGGACTGTCGCGGCAGCCGGTTCGAAGCTAATCTCTGGACAGAGAGGTTATTTCGGTTCAGTTTGGTTCAGCCAAGCGGCGCTGATTCGACGCCATTTCAGCCGTGTACTATGAATCCGATCAATTAATCTCATAAAAATCAGGCTCGAGATGCCTCGTTAAAGCAAGCGTGAATGATTGATTTTCGAATCCATTTTGTCATCCAATCAGTAGTGCGATCAGATCGGAACAGGCGCATTCACAGTATGCGGAGATATGTAGATGATGTAGCGGCAACGTGTGAATTTGTTTTTATTAAACAGTAATCAGTACATCTGTTGTTCTTCCCGAAGTGATTAGATCCGACTAATAACAATGCAATTGAACTTTTTTTTTTTTTTTTATCGTGTTAGCCACCAAATGCAGCAACACTGGAACACTTCTAGCTGTGCTGTGAAAGAACGGATTTGTGAGGATTTTACGTGACGTGTTTATTAGGGGAAACGGGAACACTATTTTACTTGTGAGCCCCCTAATCCCAAATGTGTGTCTTGCAGAGCAGATATTTCAGTACTGGTGAATCCTTTTAACTTTTTCTTGGGCAGTGCGCAAGCCTTCAATGCGAGTGTTTGCTTACGCCATTTATTATCAAGCCACAGTGTGCACAGCTGTGGCTGAGCCTGACCTAACCGCCGTTGTATGAGGGGGGAAAATGTAGGCGTAAAATACCTGTTGTTACTAGAGGCATATATTGGTGTTTTGTTTTAGTGTATATGTTTACAGTATTTGGGGATAATTGCATGTTGTAAGTCAGCTAGAATAATGTGAATAGAATAATGTATATATATATATATATATGTGTGTGTGTGTGTGTGTGTGTGTGTGTGTGTGTGTGTGTGTATATATATATGAGGCCGTTGAGCAATGCCCTTAACCTTCATCTGCTCAAATGTATCCATATATATATCCTATATATATATATATATATATATATATATATATATATATATATATATATATATATATATATATATATATATATATATATATATATATATATGCACACACACAGTTTTGGTCACATGATCTCTCACCAGTTGAACCCATGGAATGGACTGAAAATGATTAAAACTTACAATGCACCCTAAAGTCCAAAAATAGCAGCCATTATAAGAACGACCTAAAATAAATGTAAAATCTTTTACAACTATTTGACACTAGGGTTAACAGACAGGTAAGGAATTAAAATATACAAGCAGTTAAAATATAATTAAGCAAAGTTAGGGCCAGAATTAATGGTTTAGGCTGGTTGAAATGGCTCATGTGGAAATAGAGCCATGTGCACAATATTTCCTCCAGAAAATGGGGTGTAGAAAGGAACTAAAAATAGCCCGCGAAATAGGTTAAACAGTTAAAAAAAGTGCTCAGTTTAGTTTCAAAATAAACCATTAACTGCCACCTTCATATAAAAGTGCATCTGTTTGTAAGCACTGCAGTAAAGAATGCACATCATTAAACCGTGTGTCATTAGAACTACAGTTCCTTGGTGTATTGCTGTTAAATGAGAGATGATTCAATCTCAGGCACATTGTGCAAAACACACCAGCAGAAATTTTGGCAATGTTTCCGAGCACTGAGAGCTTGATCACAAAGTGAGCTGAAAATAGATATCAGGCAACTTCATGCCCCCCAACTGTGTTAGGCATTATGCTATTTAATTAAATTAAATTCCCTTGTTTCCCAATGCAACTTATAACCTATATTATATTAATAATTGTTATTTTCCATAAAAGGGAGTCTATAAATATGGATGTAGCTCTATAAAAATCTTTTCAAACACTCATCAATACTTCATGCGGTTTCTTTCACATTGACCCTGGAGACATTCTTGTTAGACATCTCAAGAATAGAAATATACCTGCTTTAATCTTATAATGCACGCGACACAAACGTCATTAAATCTGAAGGAGGATCGTCAAATGCATGAAAAATAAAATACATGACTAAATGTAACATTGCTGAGGAAATCTCATTCAGTCTTTCTCTAGTTACTGTTACCGTGAATGCACCAATCGTTTTCTTTCCTTTCCTTTGCTTTTTTTTGGTTTTAATTCAATCTACTTGTTGATATCTGCTTCTAATCTGATATGAAACAAGTCATCTCCCTGCGGCTTATGCAAAACATGGCTGGTATGTACGTGCAACAGCTCTGCGTCAGTCAAAAGAAATCACAAACGGTTGGAATCAAATACACAAGTGGAAAAATATTTTTCAGCAATTCTCGGCCAGCAGCCAGAGGAGCACAATTGGCCGCGCTCTGTGCCTGAGAGGGATGGCATGTTCTCTCCCTTCCTCAATCACAGCAACACTAGAGAACAATAGATCTTCCCTTTAAGTATGCTACGCTGGCCTGTGACAAAGCACGGACAGCGGTATAAAAAAAAAAGTCAGCTGGAGACGCGTGTCTTAGAGGAAGCATGTGTCGAGTTTTCAGCCTATTCAGATGCAGCTGTTGTGGGTTTAAGCCGAGACGGTTGGTGAGTGTGGAGAGGATGCAAGTCTAGATTTATTCTATGTACATTTGTATAACTCAAAAGAACACCGAAACACCCAAGTACACGAACTGACAACAACTATGGCTAGACACAGATGTGAAGCGACCTGTGCAAGGTGAGACTTAAATGCTGATTAAATGTGAAAAGGAACAGGTGTGCGTGAGATCAGTAACATGTCACAAAGGCAGGTGACATGCAAGAGCTGATGGGTAATGGAGTTCATGCCTCCATAATCCTTACACAGATGCCCAGAATGCACCAAACAGTGCTATGGTGGGTGTTTTACATCATAGTATAAGCATGTGTTTGATATTGTTAGTGATTTTTCGGTGGTAATATTTATAATAGGATATAATTGTAAAGGGCATACTTGTTAAAAGTGCTCATTTGATTGACAGTTGTCCTGTAGCTAACTAAAGCAATTAGCGAGTGGAGCCGCGGGGACGGACAGCTGTTTCGCTACACGTGTCGCGTTTGGTGAAGGGGTCGACTGACATTAAAAAAAGAAGCGCAGCTCTGTGCCATGTTCCAGACAAGAGCATCCTGAGTGTGACATTTAAGTGAAATCACCAAGATGCCAATAGCTACAGTGTCTATTAGACACAGCAAAGTCTCATAAAGTGGCTGCTCGGCTTGCTGAATCGTCTCCGGTGACATTTCAGTGTACCGATTTAGACATAGTGCTTTGTTACATTATTTAGAAGCGCTATGTATTCAGTGTTTGAGTATAGCTGGGAGTTGCATGTGCAATAAATATTATTGTGTGATTAAATCACGAATAGATGAAATCTTCCAATACTGGTTTGAACAGTCGGCTTTGCTTCCATATGATTTTATCCATAGAAGATAGAATAGCCTTTATTTGTCACATATACATTACAGCACAGTGAAATTCTTTCTTTGCATATCCGAGCTTGTTTGGAAGAGCGCAGGGTCAGACATGATACGGCGCCCCTGGAGCACAGAGGGTTAAGGGCCTTGCTTAAGGACCCAAGGGCAGCAGACTGGTGATACCGGGGATCGAACCCCGACCTTCCGATCAGTAACTCAGTCCCTTAAATGACTGAGCTACACCCTTCCCCCTGCTTTTTCTCTTATCAGGAAAGTAGCTGAGCTTAAAATCACATAAGTGAAAATACAAAGCACTTAAAAGAATCCAAGTTCACAAGTTTAATTTCAGATTTAAAAATATAATATAGCGTTGGAGTAGAATATTACGTGCTGTACTTATACAAGGCTAACAGTGTTTTATTTATTAGTGTACCATGCCAAATGGGGAAACATCTACGCAGATAAACATATTTTATCAGCTTGTCATGCTAAAATGAGAGATTTCAGCAGGCACGGTTTACCTTCCAACGGTGTTCTTTTGAAAGAAGCGCATACGTATGTATACTGTGTGTGTGTGTGTGTGTGTGTGTGTGTGTGTGTGTGTGTGTGTGTAAATAGCTAAATAAGTCCAGGAAAGCAGATAAAGAGTTTATAATGTTTAAAAAAAAAAGACCAATGTAAATAAAGCCATCACTTGTTTTTTTTTAACCATTTTATCACATCGTTTACATTGTTTGTAACTTACATAATTGAAATGTAAGGTCTGTTTCCTTCATGTTTTGCATTATTATATGGACATTATTTCTCCATACATTCTGCACTTAGACCCGTGAATTCTCTGGTTCAATACCTGTCGCATTTTATTCACACAACAATGATTTCTGTTCAGGCCGAAAAAGGCAGTGTTCTGAAATGCACGATTGTTTACGTTATGTCCCCCCCCCCCCACACACACACACATACACACACATACACACACACATGTATCTGTCTAGTTGTTCAAACACTAAGACATAAAGGAGTTTTCCATAAGTAGATTTCTTAGCCAGAGGGAAAACAATGATACAGCCATCAAAGCCCAGATCCTTATATAACTCGTACAATGGGAACGACGTGTACCGACGTCTTTACATGCAAGAGCTGCAGATCCTTCAGGAAGGGAAATTTCCCAACATTATTCTTGAAGGTTGCTATAACAACCATGCAGCTGCCAGTCTTAAGTACAATGAGACAGGTTCTTAGACAAAATGGTCTAAGTGTCTATCAAAATGAAGTGTCTCTGGAATGGCATTAAGTAAAATGTAAATGAAGGCAATTGCATTACTTATTCTGTAATTAGAAGAATCAAATGCACATGATAGTGTTGTACTTGGTACTCGTTCAGATATATCACTGAGACGATCTTTCTCTGCTCATGGAGATTGATGTGTCTTGTTTATACTAGCCTAAATGTGAAATGTTCCATTCCACATTTAGGCTGTATTTAATTAGATAATGATTGAGCTTAATACATGAATATATCCATCTCCTTGGTATTAAAGCTGTTATTATTTGTCCTTTGCAGAGCCTCGCAGAGACAGGAAGATACGCCTCCCATAAAAAGTAAGTTTTTATTTATTTATTTCTAAAACCCCATAAAAATCATTTTTCGAAAACAACCAAATGCATTATCTTTGAAAGGGGAAAGGTAGTGTTCATTCCATCAACCAGGTTTCAGAATAAGAGAATTTAACAAGTGTAAATAGCCTAGAGTGTATAAAATGTATTAGGATTGTCAGTATTTTTTAGTCATTTAATATCTACTGTGGATCTATGATGGACCCGGTTTAATACTAGAGAAAAATCTATATTTTTATACACAGCATTAAACCTGACTTGTATGTGCTTTTTGAACAGTCCATTCCACATGTTATAATAACCTCCACTCTTCTTGGAAGATGTTCCACTCGAGTTTGGAGTGTGCTTGGCGAGATTCATGCTCACGCAGGAACAAGAGAATTAGAAAAGACAGGAGTAGATGTAGGGTGAGGCAGCACAGGTATTTCTACGTTCTCATTCTTGCTAGTTGTTTTATTTAACATCTTAAATATTTGCACTATATATATATATATATATATATATATATATATATATATAAACATCAATAAAAAAATATATAAATAATAAATAAATTGTATTGAATTTTATCATATTATCTTTCATATTATCTCAGTATAAATACTCAGGATGTATTTTTTAGAAAAGTTACCAAGTTAAAAGTTAAGTTAAGTTAAGTAAGGAAGCATTTTGGAAAAATATAATTTAGGGTTGGTTATAAAAAAATATCCCAAATTTGAAATAATCCAATGAGCATGAATAAAAAAAAAAGTAAATATCTAATTGGTTTCAATGCAACTTTGCTTAGAGAAGGCCATCTCTACCAATAATCAGTCAGTGCATTTGTTTAAGAGGCACCATAGAGAGCCTCGACAGCATATAGTATATATATATATATATATATATATATATATATATATATATATATATATATATATATATATATATATATATATATATATATATATATATATATATATATACACTATACACACACACACACACACACAATATATATATTTGCTTGCAGGCATTTGTGCTTATTTTCTGCCATATTCTTTACTGCTTTCTCCGGTGAGTCTAAACAGAAAAGTCATAATGGAACCATTTTCTAGTAAAGTCACAATGGAACCATTTCTACCTCAGAGAAGGATGTCTAACTTGATTAACGGAGTCATTTAGAGGATGTCCTTAGGGAATAGCTTAATGTTTATCTTATCAATAAGGTTAAAACAACAATTGTCATCTAACCAATGTGCACCAGGGGACTGGAGGCAAAAAAAATCCACTTCACAAGTGGTTCATTCTTTTCTATCAATGAACCTCTGTTAGCTATTATCTTATAGCATAGGCAGGGAGGTCAAGCATTAGCAGTCAATGGCACAGTCAGTAAGGTGAGGCATAGCTCAGACTAAGAGATTTATTGCCTGATTAAGGGCTAATTGGCATCACTGGCTATCTCCTTATCCTTCCTGAAGTTTGAGCATTGAAATACTTTAGCAACAAAGCTAAGGTCATTGTTGTAGCAGAACAAAACCTTTAATCGTAGTGTAAAATATTATGCAAACAAGAGTGCCCTATTATTGTATAATAATGTGCCTCGAATAAGTATTCGTCAATAGAAACATCAATAGAAAATATATAAATAATAAATTGTATTAAATGTAGTAATCCTACTAATGATTACTTTCATATTATCTCAGTATAAATACTCAGGATGTATTTTTCTAGAAAAGACCAATGTGTCATAAGTTAAAAGAGGAAGCATTTTGGAAAAATATAATTTAGGGTTGGTTATAAAAAAAGATCCCAAATTTGAAATAATCCAATGAGCATGAATAAAATAAATAGTAAATATCTAATTGGTTTCAATGCAACTTTGCTTAGAGAAGGCCATTTACCAATAATCAGTCAGTGCATTTGTTTAAGAGGCGTCAAAGAGAGCCTCGAGAGCATATAGGGTGAATTCTTAATTTTTGCATTTAATATTTCTTTCTTAGTAGGTCAAGCAAGAGTTTAATATCTGTCTGAATCGTATATTATTTAAAAAATTGTGCTGAGCTGGGTGACAATTCACATTGTACAGATCCTGAAAAGTATTATCAGCGAAAAATCCACCCTTAGCATTAAATCCACCCTTAGCATTAATAACTACTTGGCACATTCTTGGCATTCAGACAGTTCGTTTCTCCAAACATTCATTTGAATTACTTAATTGCCAAATTGATATTTGCTAGTTGGCTAGATCTAGCTCTAGTTTGTAATACAGCTCATCCATCTCATCTTTGCTGTTAGCCTAGTCTATAAACAAAAGACACATGCTTGTGTCCCAATAATGATAAAATACTAGATGTTTCCACCACAGTCCACAATCAAATGCCAGCCAAATAAAATCCATCATATGTTAATATATGGTTTTGTTTGAACCTAAAATTAAAAAAAAGAAATTTGGTCTTGATCCCTTCCCTTGAGGCTTGATATGTCTTTAATAATATGTGCTTAAAACGTCTTGATATGCCTTTAATAGTCTAATGCCTTCAATAGTGTATCGTGACTAGCTGTGCTTCGAAACCTTGAAACTGGTGAATGCGTGCTTTCTGCATTGTGACGGCTGCTCATGACCAAGAGAAGAATGAAAAGCATGTTATATATATTTATAGCACGGTCAGTCTGAATAGTTGATCGTGAAGGTGTGGAATTGAAAGAGTGTAAGGTGTGCATTCACTCTACTAAAGCTTTGTTCAAGTTAATCACCCTTCTAAACCAGTGCACTGCTGTATGTACATGTGTAACTAACCCACATGAAATTATTTTGACAAATTGGAAAAGATAAGTTAAAATGAGCAACTTAATGTCGAACAGCACAAGCAATTAAGACCAACAACTTAATAGAAAAGAAAAAAGATGTGTATTTCACAAATAATATTATACACATTATTCTCTCTCTCTCTCACTCTCTCTCTCTTTTTTTCTCTCTCTCTCTCTTTCTCTAAAGGTAATATATTACTTTTATCTATATGCATGATTTGTAGGAGACAGAATTCCTGATCAAATGGAGCATCTGTAAAATAACTATTAAATACACGGCTTTATTTCACTCCTCCCCAATGTATTGGGTAGCTATTTGAATTTGCAACATACATCCCAAATTCCCCCCAAAAAGTTGGGACAATGTGTAAAAATGCATAAATCCATATTTTATTTTCACTGATAAAAGTAGGAGAAATGAAATTGATGGCTGCTACACGTGAAAAAGTGAGAGTAACAGCTGGAGGAACATTTTGATACTAATTAGGTGAACAGGTCAGTAACATGACTTGGGGGGCACGGTGGCGTAGTGGTTAGCACGTTCGCCTCACACCGCCAGGATCCGGGTTCGATTCCCGTCTCGGCCATGTGTGTGTGGAGTTTGCATGTTCTCCCCGTGTCTCAGGGGTAGGGGAGGGGTAGCTCAGTGGTTTAAGGTGCTGGGCTGCTGATCGGAAGATCCAGGTTCGAGCCCCGGTATGGCCAAACTGCCACCCTTGGGTCCTTGAGCAAGACCCTTAACCCTCTGTGCTCCAGGGGCGCCGTTTCATGGCTGACCCTGCGCTCTGACCCCAGCTACCAACATCAAGCTGGGATATGCGAAGAAAAGAATTTCACTGTGCTGCTAATGTATATGTGACAAATAAAGGCTATTAAAAAAAAAAAAAAAAAAAAAAAAAAAAAAACATAGAGGCGGAGTAGAGGCCATATTTTATTCAACAGTCTACAAACTTTGTAACAATTTCAGAATAATTTTCTTCGACATAAAATTGTAAAGATGTCAAATCTCATCCTCTATAGTACATAGTATCATGGCACACTATACTTTTTTATGAACAAGGGACAAAAGCCAAAAATATATTGGATCTCAGTGATCTTCAGGCTCTCAGGAAACACTACATTAAAAACACAGCCTGGGATCAGAAACACCTCCAGAAGTCTTTGTTTGCGACAGTTTTCTGTGTAATCTATGTGCACTGGGTGGGGTGTATCTCAGTGGTTAAGGCATTGGGATACTGATAGGAAGGTCAGGGTTCGAGGCCCGATATCGCCAATCAGAAACGCCTGGGTCCATGAGCAAGGTCCCTGCATCCTCTGTGCTCCAGGGGTGCCATACCATGGCTTACCCTGTGCTCTGACCCTAGCTTCCAAGACAAGCTAAGATATGCAACGAAAAAGAATTTCCCTCACGGAATATATTTATATATATAATAATAATAAATGGATAAAGTTCTATAATACAAAGACGAATCCATATGTAGCCATGATGTCAATTTCTCTGGGCCAAAGCTCATATAAAATGGATAGAGCCAAAGTCAAAAACTGTTCTGTGGTCAGATCTTTTGATGTTGCATCCGGATTAAAGAAGAACTGGACCATGTGGCTTGTTATCAGCAATGAGATAGAAAGCCTGCATCTCTAATGGTACAGGGTGCAAAAGTATTAGCCTGTGGAATGTTTTCTAGAAAGACTTTTTTAAAAGGGATATTTAAAGGGATATATTTTTAAATGCAAATTTCAGGAAGACAACATCACAGAAAACATTTGGCGCAGCAACAACAAAACCAAAAATATGACAAAGAACACCCGGGACAGATGAGCAGCTATAATCTTGTATCAGACACAAACGAGACAACATTCTTCTTTCAGAACTATAGCATCTGGTCTTCTCAGTTCCCAGATGTATATGGACTGTTGTTAAGGGAAGAGGAGTTTAACGGCCATGTGCCAAATTTTGTTATGCAGCTATCAAATTCAAATTTACCTTATTCTTTTCCTTAATATTGTACAATTCCTCAGTTTAAACATTTTGATATTCAACCATGAGTAAAGTATAGCTTTCTTTATAGGGTTTTATTTAGGAATTGGGGATATATGTTAAAATTGTGTAACACTTTATTACGTACACATAGATATATACATACATATACATTGTGTAATACATTATTCATTCTAGTCATGGGTGTGTGTGTGTGTGTGCTTATGTATATGTGTGTGTGTGTGTGTGTGTGTGTGTGCTTGGAACACAGAATTTAAGGTGGGAATGACAGACACTATGTGACTATGTTTCCTAGAACCCAGTGGAATTTCTTGTTGCAGTGAAATTTAAAACCTGTCACAGACCAAGCAACTGGATGCTATTCAAATGTCAGGGGTTGTCTGTTTGATTCTCCTGCTTCGGAGAGCTGGAGAATAAAAACAGAAATGAGGAAAATAAACAACTGTTCCATTTTTATTAGTATGATCGTTATTATTATTATTTCATGTTTTGCTCATTCGCTAAGCTTTTTTCAACATCTTTTCAACCGGTTATATTTTTGCAATGAAACGACTGAGAAGACTATTAAAATCTTAGGTAGATTATTTAGACAGATGTGGTGTGGTCACTAAATGGTAGCTAGGATAGTTAGCTTTGGCTAGGTCTCAAACCTCATACTGATATACTGCAGAGTATGTCACTTCAGTATGCCATTCTAGACATTGATATTTCTACAGCATTGTACATTTTGTTCCAATATAAACTCCAGATCCACCACGTCCCCCGAACCGGAAGATGAATGAATGAATTTATGTACAGAGAGATACAATTTGAGAAAGGCTTTATATTTCTATTACATTGGACCTTTTTTTACAGAAGTCATATGAGCAGACAGTAGACAATTATCGGTCGACCTTGGTGGATGATGTTTTTTTTAACGTCAGATAGAACTCTGGATACTTTTCAGACAGATCCCATCATTTTTTGTAAGCGTGAGATCCCCATACAAATGTTAAGGCAGTGACAGCCTTAGAGGACGTGATCTTGGCCTGCATTTATATACTGTTTCAAAGTCGTTATTTGTCCATGTGTTTGCGTTTGTTTATTTATTTATTTATTTATTTATTTAGTTTTTAGTAAAAGCATGTTTGCAGATGCAGGTTTTAATGGCGCTGCAGAGGCGAGCGGCTTTGAACACTTTTACCCCCATCGTGACAGATCGCAGTGCCTGCAGCTAGACGAGCCCCTGATAGCCTTTAAGAAATATGGCACTAGTGGTGTTGCCATGGAGATCAACTCAATGCAAGCTGCATTTAAGCCTCAGGAACACATAATCAAGTTCGTCGGCTTTCATTTCAGCACAGTGTGCAGTACAAAGGTGTGTTGCAGAGGGGAATCTTTCCACTCAGAAAGTAAGTTTAGGCAGCTGGAAGCCAAATGAATTACCATTTTCTTTTTTTCCCCCCCTGAATACGTTTGTTGACACTTTATCAGCGTGTAATGGAGGTCTGCGTGTAAACAGGGTGAGTCTGTGTATGAAAGAAGTGAAAATTAGATCACAAGGCAAATCACAAGATGCGATGGCTGACGAGATGTTAAAAGGGAAAAAAGATCTCGTTCTGTTAAATAATCCCTGTAATACAGTTAAAAAGCTTAAGTACTCACACACCTTATTATATATAGATCCACTTTATGTGTTATAAATACATTCAAAACAGTCCAGACGTTCTACAACAGGGGAAATCAATATATAATTATAAACGTATAAATCTAACTTTGTATTACCTCATCCCGTTTAGCTTCAACTTTAATTTAATAGTCAAGTTTGAGAATAATCAGTGAATCTGCTTGCTTGACTTGCTTAAAATGTTGAATACATATGTTAAATAAAGGCTTTATATAGTCGGTTCTTTTTGCAAAGGAGATCGGGCTTTGCGTTTATAGTTCATCATCTGTGTATGTGACATCAGAAGTAATACCTGGATGTACATTGTGTATCGACAGTGGGTGGCCTCACACTAAATGGACTCTGGGGCTTGAACCTGAGTTGTGGTTTCTGACTGTTAGAGCTTTTCTTGTTCTCCTCAAGTGCACATAGGTTACTTCTAGGTGCTCTGGTTTCCTTTACCTCTCATGAGACATGCTCTGCAGGTAAACTCTAAACTCTAGAAATGTTGCTATGTGTGAGCAATCCCTGCACTGGGATCAAACTGCACCTGGAGTGCTGAATTTAGCTATTTTTCTGCTGTTCTTGAAAATAAAATTGTTCAGGGTTTTTCTAGCGAGTATCAAATATAGTAGCAAGTCATTCACGTTTTTTTTTACTTTTTTTTTTACTCATACTGCTTTTACTCATTCTATGGTAGTTTCATTCACCAGTTTTTTGCTCATTTTAAAGAAATATATTGCTTTCTCTCTGAGGCTCATTCATGTAATTGTTTTTAAAAATGATTTCTCAGTTTTAAAATAACAATTACATTATCATATTCTATTATTTTTGCAAGCAGAGGATATTATGTATTACTGGAATATATTAAAATAGGGCTGCAGTGATTGGTCTTGTGTATTGCGTGGAAAACGTACTGTTCTTCTTTGCTGACGCTGACATGCTTTTATCATGTATTTTATCATGGCAAGCAGTTTTATATTTTGAATCTTATGAATCTAATTTATTCATCCTGTTTGAGGTTGTCAGTTTTAATTGTGGCATGTTAAATATTATTTTGAATATATAATTGGTTGAGTACATTTTAAAGAGAAAAAGTGCTCTTACTGTATATAAACAAAAATCCATTCGTTTTTGTATTGAAAATATGTATTATTGTATGTGTAATGTGTTTCTATTGAGTAGAATTAATGGAATGGTAATTATTGGTTACATCTGAAGTGGGTTAGAGATTAAGCCTGCAGATTACATTACCCAGCAGCCACTGCCCTTCCTTGTTTGCCAATAATCACTCAGACCTGTTTCTTGTCACCTTGATTAGCCCTTGTGTACAGTATATAGCTTCACCCTTCCCTGTACTCATTGTGTCATGGTTGTCTTCACTGTCCCATGTTATTGTTGGTTTAGTTCATGCTCAGGTTTATTGTGTTATTGTGTGTTTTATTGTTAATTCATGCAATCCAACAAGCTTTGTTGTTTTATTAACAAAAAACAAAATGCTAAAAATGTGACCCATTGCTTACACGTCACATTTGTTAAATTAAAGTAAATGAATACATTTGTCAATCAATTCCAGAAAGTCACTTTTAAAATGTTTTTTGATTGCGTTCGGGTCTGCTATTCATAATATTCATTCGTTATTGTAACGTTTTATTTTTGGTTATTAGATTATAACATTTGATTACTAAACGATATGCAATCCGCACTGTATCGTATTCTACGCCATCCTTTATTGATTGTGTTCTGCCTGTTCTACCTAACTATATTTAAAAACTCAATTTATATTCAAAATATAATTGCGTGTGTGCTCCTCTGTCTGCCTTGCGACTGAAGTGGCACACTGTCACTGATTACCATTTATTGATTAGCAATATTATAAATAAGTCAATCCTGACTTGCTATGCATTATTACAAAACAAAATGCAGCTGGAGAATTGGAATATTCAAGGTTGATATCAGATAGACAAAAAAAAAAAAATCATTATCTCAGCATATCAGTGTCACTTTATGTATTTACATATACTCTATGCTGGTGTCATCATGGATTCTGTTCTCATTAAACATGTGCAGTGAGTTTATTTTAGTTTCTATAATGATGTTGTCTGGATGGATTAATCCTTTGTATTTGTTGTAGTGTGCTGCACTTGTCATTCTAAGACACCGTTTGTTGTGAGACATTGGTTTCCCTTCATAAATGTCTGACAAACACATCCACCAGTAGGTGATATAATGAATATAGACCCTGGTGATATGCCCTTCTCACAGAGCTATCAGTGTCACAGTTCATTAGGCTTCTGCCTTGTGAGTATCCACAAGCAAGATGCTTTTAAGCTGCAGCTATGGAAACAGCTTTGTTCTTCTTTCATGGACATTAAGCTTGCAAAATTATATTTAAATGATAAAAGTATTGTTTCGGAGTGAATAGGAGATCCCTCCATGTCTTCAGAGTACACCCTCTTCAACATTCACTACCGCTCAAATGAACCTTGTTTGCTGTATTTGATGAGTGTGTCCTCATTAAGATGTTTGCCTGCATCTTGTTATACTTGCATCATTTTTGATTAATAAAAGATTTTTGTTGACTTTTTTTGCTTTTATTCTTTAATTTGATTCCATTGACCGAATGTACTGTTGCTATGCACATGCCGGTCTGATCAGAAAATGAAGAATACAACTAGCTTCTGTATAAACAACTGATTTTATGGAAGGGAGTCTACTAGCTTATATTAAAAAATAATAAATAAAAAAGATTTTGTTTATTGACTTTTTAAAATATATTTCTTTCTTTTCAAGAGATAAGGAAATAATTTCATACAATATTTGTTGTCTGAATGCATGTTGTCATAGAGTTGTACTTTGTAGGTGCTATTAACAGTGCAACTCTTGTATAAGTTGGAACACATGGAAAGTGTTCTGTACATAATGTTTTGCAGTGTGACTGATTAGGTTGTAGATGTTTGAACATGAAGGGGGGGGCACGTTTGCACGTTTGCCTCACACCGCCAGGATCCGGGTTCGATTCCCATCTCGGCCATGTGTGTGTGTAGTTTGCATGTTCTCCTCGTGCCTCAGGGGGTTTTTCTCCGGGTTCTCCGGTTTCCTCCCGGTCCAAAAACATGCACGGTAGGCTGATTGGCACCTTGGAAAACTGTCCCTAGTGTATGACTGTGTGTGTGAATGTAAGTGTGTGTGTGTGTGACCTGTGATGGGTTGGCATTCCATCCAGCGTGTTTCCTGCCTTAATGCCTTAATATCCATAGACACCTGAGATAGGCACAGGTTACCCGTGACCAGAGGGAAGATCAGATATAGCGGTAAAAGCTGAATGAATGAATGAATGAATGAATGAATGAATGAATGAATGTCTGAACATGCCTGGGGAACCAAGTGGCCTTCATTTTCATTTTAATCAATTGAGCTTCAGTGGAATCTTGTTTCTCTGCTAATTTGATGCTGGAATATAATATGTTGAGCAACTTTTCAGGTGTGGTGTGTGTGTGTTTTGTCTCAGCTTGAAATCAACAATTGCTATTGGGTGAGAGGAACGCCTTGTGCTTTTCCATTTTCCATGTCGAGGACATGGTCTTTATTTTCATTTTATTTCTAAATGTAATGAGATATTCTCTGCTACCTTGCGTGATATCACCCTGCTGGTTTTCGACGCGTCAGCGCCAGGTGATGACTTTCAGGCCTTTAGTACAATAGCTATCAATGATTAGATATCCATATTCCACTCGCTTCATGTGGAGTGGTAGCTGTTCTGTTTCGCCAATGAAACATTACAACACGAGTAGCATACTAAAATAAATAATAGTGTCACTTAGCTTTTATTTTCCATAGGCTTGTTTCAGGTCATGACTGTCACGATTCTTTTAAGCATTAAAATAATGCATAAAGGAAAAGAAGCTGTAATTTTCCAGTGGCCATAGGAAACAGTAAAAATTAGCCTATGCATGGTGCACAGGAGCACTTAGGACACTGTTTTGAAAAATAGACCACTGAGGGGCATCAGGTAATCAGGTAAAAAAAAAAAAAAAAAAAAAAGAAAAGTGTTATATGATCAAGGACATTTGGCCCTTTTTGTGAAAGCACAAGACAGAGTCGGCATGATGACAAAACGATAAGCAATGAAAGCTTTCAAACTAAATTGGTCGGTTATTTATTTCCCAACAGAAATAAATCCCTGAATATCCTCAAAATGAATTATGAGTAGTAGTAATAGTAATAGTTCATTATAATGAGTAGGTAAAGTATAGTTTTAATGCAGTACATTCAAAATGAGATCTTTTTAGGATTCATCATGATGAATAACGTGATCCATATGACGGAAAAAGACACGTTGCATATGTATTAATCGGTGCTGTAACCTGTGGACCTCGGGTCTGAATGACAGCCATGGCACTGATTGTTAAGCGATAAGGCGACACTGCAGAGAACACAAGTGATGAGAGGAAGAACAACAGGTTCTTTCCTCTGCATGACCACCCCCTCTCACAACTGCACACTCTGAGCATGCTCAGTGGGGACCTTGCTGTAAATGCCTGAGTGCTTTTGTTGTCTCTGCGCTACTCATCCTAGTGCTGACAGAATGCCCCTCTCCTCCCCTCCCTCCTTTTCTCTATTTTTCCTCTTCCTTCCTTTCTCTCACTCACTCTCCCTCCCCCCACCATCTCTCCTCTCCATGCTCCTGTCTCTGCGCATTAACCAGCCAGCTTTCTGGCGAGATGCGCATGTATAGGAGCGTGCTGGCGACCACCAGGTGTTCCGTGTCGACTTTGAGGAGCAGGGTCGTCGGAGTCATGAGGCTCTTCCTAAAGCCTGAACGCCCGAGAGATTAACCCGGGCTTCTCTTCTTGCTGTCTTGTCAGATCCGAGAGCAAGATTTCCCGCTTGGCTCAGAGACTCAACCAAAGGCAGAGAGATGCCACGCTGATCAAGGACTTCCGGCCGCTTCTCTACTTCAGCGTTTCCCCAGGGAGCTCACAGAGCCTTGACAGGTGAGTACTCTCTAACCTCCCCGCGCCTTCCTGCCACCCTGTTTCATATGACACCTTTACGAATTCGACTGACTCCTTCTAACCCGGGTGCTGTCACTCTGCACCTGCTAGGTGTTCCTCGGGCTTTCGTGT
This sequence comes from Kryptopterus vitreolus, assembly GCA_030449085.1. Lineage (NCBI taxonomy): Eukaryota > Metazoa > Chordata > Actinopteri > Siluriformes > Siluridae > Kryptopterus > Kryptopterus vitreolus. The sequence continues at coordinate 27,074,752 of JACRUU010000015.1, read as the reverse complement.
TTTGATTAATAGAGTTGAGTGATAGGAGGAAAAAGTCACGGCATGGCGGAAAGAAGAACTCTAAAGACATTCTCTAAAGCACTTGCTGGTGTCATGGGCTGTGCTCGTGCGTTGTAGAACGTGTATTATTAGCGCTGCGTGGGCGTTCTTGCAGAAACTTGGTGCAAGCAATGAAAAATGTCATACTGCTGTAATTTCATGTCTGAATGGATTATAGACTGCTGGGTGAGAAATATCACCCGGGACCCTGTGGTTCAACGGTTCTCAAGGGAAATGTCAATCTTAAATTTGTATTTATTTATTTATTTATTTATTTATTATTCTTTTCTTTTTATCTTACCCAATGATGAACGTTATTTTTCCCTTCCTGCCTCTGTTGTCTTCAGTTTATTATACAGCCAATATAATGCTTTTATCTTAGGATAGTTTCTACCCATTCAGCTGTGAAAGCAGCATTTTTGTGAATGATTTTCAGTCCTGATTTTTTTTTTTTTAATGATGTGTTTTTTGTTAAGCTTGCATGCGTGTTTGTGTGCGTGTGCATGTGTGTGTATGTGTGTGTGTGTGTCTGATGTTACATAACACTGTTCATTCACCGCTCACACTGGTTCTCATGTAATTTGTATTTTCATGCTTATACATTATGAGAGAATGAATTAAATGATTTCTTTTATAATGCCATTGTAGGTATTTTATACAACAATGCAGTTTTATCGGACTTCACAATGTTGTTCGGTTCAAAATGAAACAAGGACATTCTTTGAACTTTACTTGCGAGAAGGTGACTGATGGTAGTGTTAAAAGACGGGATTTTTGTGGTGTGTTGTTATTATGCAATGTCATTTTAATCAGTATAAAGCAGTTCTATATGTCTAACAAACATATAATATGCCAAGGACCAAGTGTGACAAGAATGAAAAGGAATGTGATGGCATACAAACTCAATTACCTTTGTCAATCAAGGTTACATAAACACTGGCAGATAATAAAATATTATTTTTTTTACTTTAAATACCGTCAATCCGTACAAGAAAATGTATAGCAGAGGTGTATAAGAAATTCAAATCTTTAAATCACTGCCTTAGTAATGGGGCTCCATGTAAAACGTTTTTGTCTCCCCCTTCCTCCAGGAGCTTCTGTGTTAATATGACCCAGCAGATGCAGAACCTCCAACTGACCCACAGTAAGAAGGGGGCTGCTCCCGCTTCCCCCAATGCAGCCAAGCGCCTTTACCGCAACCTCTCCGAAAAGTTCAAGGGTAGCCACTCGTCCTTTGAGGATGCTTACTTCTTTGGCCGTTCAGATCGAATCCGGAAAGCCTCGGTAAGTGATCATTAAGTCACTTGGAATAAATGTGCTTGTTGTGACCCAATGTTTTTTTTTTTTTCCCCTCACGAGGTGTAGCTCAGCATAGACAAAGCACATTCGAAATCATTATGGACATTTTATAACTTCACCAAATGTTGCCCCACTTGCAAATGTCACTGAGTATTGATTTCTCAGCTTCAGAGCTGCTTCAGGAATGGTCCAGGAAGGTCTTTACGCACATGCGATACTGATCATTTCCTTGCCCTCTGCTTGCACACTTCACATTCTTGTGACCTTCTTCAGTATATGTATAACTGAATAAGTTCTCTTACGTAATGGGAAATGCATCGAATGCCTCTGTTATGTAACATTCCTGCATTATGTAATACTCAGGCCATTATAACTTGCAATCTTTGTCACCTTCACATAGTTACACAGTCAACTACTGGAGAAGTGACACAATTATATATCAATTTCAATCAAACAAACAAGTGAAAAGGGGTTTCCTTGTCATTTTTTCTCCCTCACAAATATGAGTTGACATCTTTAAGAATATCTAATCAGCTTTTTCTATTTATAGGTTTGGAGCTGGTCAATTTAACTGAAATAAAACATGACTGTTACTAACAGTGACAGACTTAATGCAATTACATCATTTGTAATATCCATTTGTGTATCTTTAGTGAGTACCTTCAGTATAGAATCTTTCTTGTCCTCCTATAGAATTGTAGTGCAAATACCAGTGCATGTTAAGCTTGCCTTCTGTGTCCGTAGAATATTCAGAGCAGTGAGGCTCTGTTTGAGGCTGTGGAACAGCAAGACCTGGATGCTGTACAGATCCTTCTGTTCCAGTACACAGCAGACGAACTGGATCTCAATACACCCAACAGCGAAGGCCTGACCCCACTCGACATATCCATCATGACCAACAATGTGCCAATAGCCAAGCTGCTGCTCAAAGCAGGGGCCAAAGAGAGCCCACATTGTGAGTACTCCTGCATGCCTCCTAAGCTTTAAACAGGATCACAGTGTTCCCAGTGAACATCTCATTTGGACCAACTTGCATGCGGAAGGACAAATATGACATGTTTTGAGACAGTTAGAAGGGGAAAAATGAACCATTGCTTTTTAATCCTCCATTATTTACATGCGATCTTTAGTGGCTTATTTAATCAGAAATTAAATTCCAAGGTGTTTTTTAATTGGTCTGTTTTCACGTTAACCTTTAGTGATGTAAGAATTGGCCCTCGTTTCATACAGCAAAGTCATGCATCAGGGTTTCAGGGGTTAGACTGTCCAACTCTCACTTTGATCCCATCAGATTCCAAAATGCATGTTGTCTCAAAGCAGCTTTACAGTGGTTATAAAATCGTGTGTAAGAATGTGTTTATTAAACCTATAAATTTGTTTCTTATAATTCTATATCCTTTACAAGTAAGCCAGTGTGTCTCTGTTGCATTGCACTGTGTAGCATATTGTATTGTATTGCGTCTCTATTGTTCCTACATTGGATTTGACATTGCTATGACACAGAACATCGCTGGAAAAATGATCATTGACAGAAAAGCTCTTCCTCGTTTTTCTCAGCCCTGATTAAGTTCTTTCATGCTTGAGATCTTTAACATTTTTCTTCGATGAAATCCACATTGTATGTGTGCTGCCAACATCTACATAATGAAAGGAGTAATGAATATATAGAATCTTGTAAAGGTTCTGCAATAGAATTGTAAAGACTCATCACATATTCTAATTTAACCCTACTGAGGTGTGTTTGAGGGTAAAGGTTTGCTTTAATAAAGGGCTGTAACGATTTACATCACTAAATGCTACACGCTAAATGCTAGTCGCAGAATGTTTAGGATCTCTACAGGCTAAAACATAAAGAAAACACCATACAGTGTGGTTAATGTTCATAAAGAAATTTGAAATTTATTTTTTTTTAAATATTTGTATTTATCAGCGGTGCAACGGAACAAAAAAGAACCTCACGGATCACATTACGGGTTTTGAATCACGTATTGGATCATGTTTTCAGACCAGCAAAAGGAGGAGGAGACAAATAATTTGCTTTCCCTTTGTAACAAGATACAGTAAGGAAATGGTCTCATGCATAAGTCATGAATAATGATCCTTGAAATAACGCTGTTGACTGATTAACACGTTTATGTGAACATGTGACTTCTCTGTGTAGTTATGAAATCACTTAAAAAGTAGGAAAAAAGTGTCTAATTTACAATTATGTATATTTTTTAAAATAATATCTGGGTCATAAACAGTGAGTCGTGATCTGTATGGATCAGAGATCGACTGTGAGCCGTTGCACATATATCATTTTTATACAGTGCATTCAGAAAGTCCCTCCACAGTGGCTTGTAGAGCATTTCCCTTGACTTCCTCCACACGCACACTGCGGAGGAGCTTTTTGAACTGTATTTGTAAATTGATGTAATATAGCAATTTGTTGTCAAAGATATACTTCTATGCAATTTCAGCAGTAAAATACAGATTATTTGTTCATTTTAAGAAACCTGTCTAATGTTCTCTCTCTTATTATAGTCTTGCTCTTTAATAAAGACAAAGTGTTTCTCATCCGATTACGCAATTCATCTATAGAATAATCGTTAGACTATTCGATTGCTAAAATAATCGACAGCCCTACTTTACTGTTGGAGATTTAGTGTGCGTATAGCATTCTCGGTTGTTGAATATTAATCCCATTTAGTGATTGATTAGTTGCTTTTAACCTTACACATAAAATTTGAGTTAAAACCCAAACAGGCTTAGTGTATCTGGATTGGACTCAAACGCGGATCACGAGGTTGTGTACAAAACCACTAAAGCCTTCAGAGATTGAAGGTTTATTGCAGTAATTTATCATCATGCGGAGATTTGTCTTGTGTCAAAATGTTGTTTTTTAATGTTGAGACCAAACGCAGGCCTCACTAATGTGACAAGGCGTTTACAGTGAAAACAGGTATACATAGAGAGAGGCAGTGTGATGTTTTCTCGCACTCCGCTTTAGAGACTTGCGTAGCAAGCGGCTCAACACTTGATTAAGTCAACCTTTCCATGACAGCTGTCATAAGCGGTCATAGTTAGGTTATAAAATGACAAATCAAATGATGACTGTCATAGCCATTTCTATCATGACTGTAGTGGTTGGTTAAAAACAAGCTGGGATACATACCAGCTGTATATACTGTATATGTAATACTTTTTTCCAGATGGATCAAATCGGATAAATTTGATTGGTCGGAACCGTTTGAGCGCTATAAGTAGATTATTGAAAAACAATGGACTACATTTAACATGTTAGAAATATTGCTTTATTTCTCAACACTAAAGTGAAGCAACTTATTGAACTTGAAATGATTTGGGGTTGCAGGGAAGCACCTTAAATCTTCATTGGTATGAAACTCACACAAGTGAACGTCCTGAATATAGAGAGCAATAAACCGTGTAGAGACATACAGCAACAGCTCTGTTCTGCACCCAGGGAGCTCCAAATAATCAATAGTATATTCATCTATGAAAGCAGTTGGAAATTGAAACAGGTGTTTCTTACCTCCCATGCGTCTGAAAGGGAAAAAGCCTCACGAGTAGGCAGGCGCTTGAATCAGTGGGCGCAAGAAAAAGCCAAATGTTGTCTGAGAGCAGACAGAGAGCACTGTGCTGCCGTCTGGACGTTAGGGTGGCAAAGGGGACACATCGCACAGCATCCTCCTGAAAAATCTTAACAAGGCTTGTCATTTAATGGTTTAACTTTTCCAATGATGCATGTAACCCAGGGCAATTATACTAAGTGATTTATTGTACCCAGGTGGCAGTTAAATTTCAAAACATTTCACCGTGGCACAATTCGATCCTTGTAAACAAACAGAAAATAAACATTGCCGCATTTTCCCCTTCGGAGCTTTCTGCATTATATTTATGTCAGGCCAGAAGTGCCAAGTAAATCAATCAGCCAGACGCCTTACAGTTTGTAGGTCCAGGCAAAGGTTGAAGTTAAAGCATGTTTATGGCCTTCAGTCGGCTTGCTATAATGTCTATATTTAGGACGATCCCCGCTTCTCGACAATGCCAACTGTGTAAGACAAGCAACCATTGGCATAGTTAGAGCATGAATTTATAGTTTGTTCAATTAACCACACATAGTGGCTAAATGTCAATCTTCATAGAACAGGAAATTGCACCTCAAGGCTGCTAAAATTGCTGGCTTTTTCACTGCGCCATGGACCCCCAAGTACGACTGGTTCGTTTTATTACCCCCACTCCCTCTCCCCGCTGCCAACGTTATTTTTTATTTTTATTTTTTCAGAGGAGACAACACTGACTTTATCATTTCTCCTGGAGAGCTCTCGTCTCGAGGGGGTTTGGGCCAAGCAGAACAGCCACAGTGAAAGAGGGTTTCTTTGGCCATGTATTTATTTGTTTATTTTGCTGTCATGGTCTATGACTAAGGCTCTGAAAGTCCATGCAGTCGTTTTTAGTCTACGAGGAGCACGGGCCAGGCGGCATTCATTTTACCATGACAAATCTATATGGCCGAACACAGTGCCGTGTGTCTCAGTTTGCCGCCAAGCATATCCATATTTTTCAACTCCACCACCCCCAAACGAGTTCAAAATGCAACCGCAGGGACATTTCGACAAGATGCGGCATTGTGCTGATTAATGGTGATACGATGGCTTTGTTGCACTTTCACATGCTGTTAGGGCCAGTTATCTCCTAATCTGATATATATGAAAATGATTTTTAGGCTTTTATTGGCAGTCTATGAGCTCATAAAACATTGGTTTATTTTCCTAATTAGTCTGTTTACTGAGATGATGGATTAGCTAATCATGTTCCGCTCCCCAGAGCTGTGCTTCTGTCATCTACCTCATGACAACAATTTGGCTGTTAAAATCTGAAATTAGAGTAGACCCCAGGATCCACTGTATTATGTTTGAATAACTTGGTTTGCCTGAACTGCATGTTGTAGTTGTTTACTTGCATTAAAAATGAGATTTGTTTGACTTAGAATTAGAAGTAGTTTGGAATTATACACTCTTACTTAATCACATCATATTAATATATATAAAACAATGAATTTCAAATTATGTTACTTTATGAAAAAAAACAAACAGATTGATGAGGATCAGGTAAACAGGAATGTCTCTGTTCTCGGTTATGTTTACATTGCTGACTCCAACTGTCTCATCCACATTAGCCAGACTTCTTTTTGCCTTCTGACTTGCTTCTTACGTCAGAAAGAAGCGATACACCAATGCTAGATTGAAAAAACCACACAATCACAGGAAATAGGTTGATGGGCTGAAAAATAATGAGAAGAAAAAATACTAAGGTTTCATCAAATAGGTTCCAATTAAAGTAATGAGTCTAGTTTACAAATGTAAGAAGAATAAAGTACAGATATTTGTGTAAAGTATTTAATGAGAATAATAAAAAAGCCAGAAAAATAGGGTTAGGGTTTGTTACTGTAAGTATTTAAGTATTAATTATTAAGTATTTGTGTTAAGTATTTGTTACTGGTTCATGGACATGTATCATGACAATCCTTATCTCTCATGCCAGCTTTCTAGGATTTAAAACCCAGGCTATTGCTATGATACATTTCTGTTCTTTTTCTTTTTATGTATATGTCCGGGGCACGGTGACTTAGTGGTTAGCACGTTCGCGTCCAGGATCCGGGTTCGATTCCCGTCTTGGCCATGTGTGTGTGGAGTTTGTATGTTCTCCCCGTGCCTCAGGGTTTTTTTCCCCGGGTTCTCCGGTTTCCTCCCGGTCCAAAAACATGCACGGTATGTTGATTGGCACCTTGGAAAAATTGTCCCTAGTGTATGAATGTGTGTGTGTGAGTGTGTGTGTGTGTGTCCTGCGATGGGTTGGTATTCCATACAGGGTGTATCCTGCCTTAATGCCCAAAGACGCCTGAGATAGGCACAGGCTCCCTGTGACTGTGGGAAGATCGGATAAAGCAGTAGAAGATGAATGAATTAATGTATATGTCCTGTATAACCACATTAATGTTCATCTCTGCATGCCAATGCCCTGATAGACATTAATGGAAATGATCCTCTAATGACTTTTAGTTAAAATTGTGGATGAAAATGGATTTTTCGAAAGCTCGCTAGATTTTCTTTCCAGAAAAGATGACAGCAAACCCCTGGCATTGATATATTTTTGCTAGCCTTCATATTTGGTACTTTGAGTGATGTGATACGGCTTCAAAACTGTCTTTCCTGACACTGTGTACAAAGTTAGTTTGAAGTTTCTCTTCAGATTCTGACAGCTAACATTTGTTACATTTCTACATTCTCAACCCTTCAAATCCATGGACTTTCCTGGGCGCCGATTTATTTCATTTTTGTACTGCATTTAAGAACTGTCCCTCAGAATGAATGATGGTAGTTTTTTAATCTGGTACTGACAGATCGTTGGTTTTAAAAAAATAAATAAATTTCTGTTATTTAGAGGTCGAAAATCATTTCTTTATCGATGGATTATTAAATGATCAATTCTGATCAGTCTGATTGAGTTGAATCATTTTCTGTAACAGCACAGCTTTATCAAGTGCAAGGTTTACGTTCATATGTTCGGTTTAATGTTATTGTTCTCATAGTAAAACCTGAGGCAGCAAACTCTTCAAATAAACAGATAAAGATATTTGCGTAATGGTTGATATGGGGGAAGTGGCAGGCCAAGTGGTAAAACAATGGCGCTTTGGATCCCACTCTTAGACCTTTAAACAAGGCTCTTAAACAAGCGCCCACCCCTCCCATAACATCCCCAGTCCCAAGCCTGGCTCTGAAAGAAGGAGATTGGGTGTTGGGTTAGCACACTGACCATTTTGTTTCCAGCCAAGACTTAGAGAAACTTATTCATGCCTTTATCACCAGCAGGGTGGACTATTGTAATGGTCTTCTCACTGGCCTTCCCAAGAAGACTAGAACCAGAAAATCAGAGCATATCACACCAGCCCTTACACTGGCTTCCAGTTACATTTAGTATTTACTTTAAAGTACTTTTCTAAAGTACTCATTAATAATCCACTCAATGGCTTAGGATGTAAATACATTGAAGATATGCTCACTGAATACAAACCTAACAGACCGCTCAGATCACTAGAGTCAGTTAGAAATACCAAGGGTTCACACCAAAAAAGGGCAATCTGACTTTAGCTTTTATGCTTCCCACGGTTGGAATCGGCTAAAACATTTGCCACATTTAAAACTCATCTGTTCAGTGGTGCATTTACAGAATAAGTGCTGTGCTACAGCTGAACCGATTGCACTTCATTTTATGTATAATCAGTTTTATTCCTGTTTTAATTCATTTTAAATATATATTTTTATATATCCAGTGTCAGCACTGCTGATACACACATGCTACATGTCCAGTGTAGTGCTTGTATAATCCTATATATATATATATATATATATATATATATATATATATATATATATATATATATATATATATATATATATATATATATATATATATATATATTCATTCATTCATTCATCTTCTACCGCTTTTATCCGATCTTCCCTCGGGTCACGGGGAGCCTGTGCCTATCTCAGGCGTCTATGGGCATTAAGGCAGGATACACCCTGGATGGAATGCCAACCCATCGCAGGGCACACACACACACACTCACACACACACACATTCACATTCATACACTAGGAACAATTTTCCAAGGTGCCAATCAACCTACTACCATGCATGTTTTTGGACCTGGGGAGGAAACCGGAGAACCCGGAGAAAAAAAAAACCCCTGAGGCACGGGGAGAAACATGCAAACTCCACACACACATGGCCGAGATGGGAATCGAACCCGGACCCTGGCGGTGTGAGGCGAACATGCTAACCACTAAGCCACCGTGCCTCCTATATATATATATATATATATATATATATATATATATATATATATATATATATATATATATATATATATATATATATATATATATAGTCATAGTCATGTCTATGTGCGTGTTGGTGTTTGTTTTACTGTAGATAGTCCTATGGTATGTATGTCAGAGAGAAATGTTTTCACTGTGTTCTGTACCAAGTGTACGTAGACAAATTAACAATGAAAACTTTACCTCACTGAGACTTTACCTCACTGTATAAGAATATGATAACATAAACTTGTTTCACTGGAGTTCCAAATCTTTCAGTAAAACCGTAGATTCTTAAATGAATAAAAAAATCTCTAATTGTCAGCTAATTGCTATGGAGTTTGATGATGAAATCCATCTGAGATGTGCTGTTATTGTAGTTTTCGTGTAGTTTTGTTGTACTTTGTTGTGCAATGACAGTAAAGTCATATTCTATTCTATTCTATTCTATTCTATTCTATAATATTAGAAAATGGCTTTTGCAAATAAATCAGGAACAGGATCAATAGGCAGTGAGGTAAAATATACGATGAGTCACACTGTAAAGGCACAGAATCAGGGTTATTATTATTATCTTTTTCTCTTTCCTTTAAGTTGTGAGTCAGGAAAGCCGCGAGGCTCATCTCTCAGCGCTGGTGCAAGAAGCTCAGAGGCGAGCGAGCGATCTCTCGACACAAGTGATGAGAGAGAGCCTCAGCCTGGAGACATCAGACAAGGAGAAGCAGCTCAAGGCCTGGGAGTGGAAATGCAAGCTCTACAAGCGTATGCGCACCGGGTTCGAGCATGCACGTGAGGGTTTTATTCACATTCCCGTTTACAAAGAGGAGAACCTAACGTAATAGCGTACTTTTACAAATTGCACGTGGTGGATTTTGAAGATGCCTGACAAAGTTATGGGTCGTGATTAGCTCTAATGATTCCAACTGTTAAATATCACTGGCCCAGAATCTTGTCCATCTGTGTAATTGTCATTTCAATCGCATCACTGGCTTGTCAACTGGATTTTATTTTGATTTGTTCTGAAATAAATTGGCTGCGGTGCATTAATAGCATATTCTCTGGCAACCCAGGAACAATCTAATTTCCTCGAATAGCCCTCGTACCTTGATGGTATGGAACACTATAACGGCAAATTGAATGGCTTTTATATCTGCTTGCATCTGTGATCCGTGCCTGCCAAGGCAGCTATTACATATTAAATAAGCTATGGCCAAACACTGTCAAGAGTTCTCAGTTCTAAACAGAAAAAAAAGCATTTGAGCCGAGCAGTATAGAAGAATAGAGTAGCGTTATGGCATTGTTTGTAGAGCAGTGTGTTCCTACAGATAGAGCTCCAGAAATGCAGCCAAGGCCTGATTAAGCATTTAAAGAAGCAGTACACTGCAGTCTGAATGCAAATGTCAAAGTAAATTATAGCTTTTGAAAGAATGCAAAGAATTATTTTTTTTTTATTACCCAGAAGCCATTTTATTTATTTTTTAAATGATAAATGCCAGACAGCGTGAACAAAAAAGAAAAAAAAAATCTTGTAATCAATAGAGGGTGAAACACAATCAAGAGTCGATGTGTTTTATTCACCCACCTAGTTAAATTTGATTTAGTCTCAATCAAATCCAGCCTCCCATTATGCAGTTGCTAATGGTAACCTGCTCACGGCATAGAACATAACACTCGGTACATACTGTCCATATCCAGATAGCTGCATGATGTTAACTTTTAAACCACTCTGAGTCATGCATTGGCTGCCATTTCACTTCATAGGCTGATGACATTCTTCTTCTTCTGCGTAGTAGATTTGTATTTAATTGCTGTCGAATATAAAATCCGATAGAGTGACAGATTCCTTTAACATAACGCATCTATCGTTGCTTTCTAGAAAGAAAGAAGAAAAAAAAAACAGACAGATGGTTCATATTAGTTTTCCCCTCAAGGTATACATCAATCAAATATCCATTCTGAATGGTTTCCTGAGCATCATTCCTCCACGTTTTACATATGAAATAATTAAATGAATATTCAATCATCTGGCAACGATGGATTTTTAACCACAGCGTTAAGTTAAAATATATATTCTAATACGTTTTGTTTCTATACTGTAGTACCAACTAATACCCATGGACTCTTTATACAGTGTAAAATATGTTGTCATTTAACAATGAAAATATTTGATTGAACGTTTTCATATGAACTTTAGGCGGTAGAGCAAAACATACTGTTGAGGGAATGATTTGTACATTGTACGCAATATTGTCCGGGACAAACATGGTTTATTTACAGCTAATGTTGTTATAAATACCCAATACTTATGAGATTACATATTTTGACATATAAAAAAAAGTTAATATTGGATAGACAAAATTTTGGAATGTCTTGGTATCGGAAAATATTCAATTTTGTACACCATTGTTGATCATTGTCCTCTAGCAACACATTCCATTGTGCTTTATTACTTACATAAGTATTCGTGGTTCTGCAACAATTATTCCCAATCTGTTTCTTATTGGACATCTTTTGACAGAGGCTCCAGAGACTCCGACAGCCGTGCGTTTAACTGTGAGCAGCAGCACATCTCTAACCGTCACATTTCAGGAGCCGTCCAGCATCAATTCAGCGGTGGTCACGAGATATAAAGGTGAGACTTCACTTTTCTGCACGTTGAGTCTGTAGCAATACCAATTATGAGAGGGAAAACACCGCTCAAAAGAGTTTAGTCTGTGTATAGTGGATTATTTAGTACACTTATGTAAAATGTACCTACAATATAACACTATTCAGCACATGCTGGATATTTTGGTGCAAAATTCTTTTGTTTAATCTGTTCTTACCCGTTTTCTTTCTGACAGTGGAGTGGAGCTGCCTGAAGGACTTCTCTTTATTAGCCGGAGAACTAATCCTTGAAAATCTGCAGTGTCTTAAATGCACAATTACAGGCCTTACAACGGTAACTGGAAGGAGCAAAAAACAATACCTCAAAATATTGTCAAAATATTTCTTCCTGTTTTTCATGGGCTTTTTGCCGCATGTATATTGTTATCTTGCTCATCAGTTCCACCAATCTATCACAAATAGCAGTTAACCCAGTGTGCAATAATCTAAATTGGTGCACAATTTCATGTTTTCCATATAGTATCTTTGCTGTATGCACGTTCATTCATTCATTCATCTTCTACCGCTATATCCGATCTTCCCTCGGGTCATGGGGAGCCTGTGCGTCTCAGGCGTCTATGGGCATTAATTCAGGATACACCCTGGATGGAATGCCAACCAATCGCAGGGCACACACACTCACATTCACACACACATTCATACACTAGGGACAATTTTCCAAGGTGCCAATCAACCTACCGTGCATGTTTTTTGACCGGGAGGAAACCGGAGAACACGGAGAAAAACCCCCTGAGGCACGGGGAGAACATGCAAACTCCACACACACATGGCCCGAAAAGGGAATCGAACCCGGACCCTGGCGGTGTGAGGCGAACGCTCACCACTATGCCACCGTGCCCCTGCTACACGCACACTGAATGAAAAAAATACTTTATAGTCTGCCTTTTCTGTCCTCTGATTGCTTTTCAGGCTTAAATGCAAGTGTTTTATAGCAATGCTTTGAACAATGGTGAACAGCCCTGTCTATGCCAAAACATTTTGGCAAATTCAGACATGTAAAACATTTTTATAATCAGAATATCTCACCTAGATATCTCACCCAGAATATCTCGCCTAGGCAAAATAAGGCATATCTGCATGCAGAAAACTTAAATATGTAAATAATAATTATATAGTGTCAAATGAGTCAAATACGATTAAGCTATCATGTATTTCTTTTTCAAATGACTATGAATTAAATTAAGTCTAATTTAGCTGCGCAAAATAACACTGCTGAGAAGTGCAAAAGTCTTTTGCATATCGCAAGTTTGCTCCCTCTTTCCCATCATTAAGAGCCATACATGAATTAGACTTTAACCTTCAAAACTGTTTTGTGATAAATGGTACCTGGCAAAAGGTAGAATACAAGGTACTTATGAGTAAATTGAGTATCAGCTGGGTAAAAAAATGACCATTTGCCTTAAATATAATATAGTGACATTTTATTATAGAAAGAAAAAAATTGCTTGTTTGTATGTGTTTGTTGCAGGGAAGGCAATACAATGTGCGGGTATCTGCCTACAATATGAAGGGCTGGGGTCCGTCACAAACCTCTCAACCTCCTAGTGCTGCTCCCTCAAGTGAGTGAAGACTCGATTCCCACCATGATACTTGTCCGTGCAGATACATATTCATGATGAACTCCGATATGATGGAGTATGTCAGCTTAAATGCAGCGCAGTATTAGCTTACCTTTTTTAATAAGGAAAAAAAGGAATGTCTGTACATACTGTTTTTGCACTATATCCTTGAACGTTAAAGGTCTGCGATTTGATGCGACTGTCACGACTTCCTTGCTTCACGCTGCTTGCGCTATTCATCGTGTCTGGCCTCGAGGTGATTCTTTAAAAGCAACGTTCAATAAGAAAAAGGGCAAATCTGTCATTGCTATTAGAGCTGGCTGGCTATGCATCCGTAGCTACAAACAATTCATACTGAGTGCTGAGATTTATCCGAATAAATGGAATGTTTTGTAATGGAGTGTTTTTTTTTTTTTTTTAATAAAAAGCTGTGAAAACACGGGTTCTACTGCTTAATGGTTAAAAAAGCGTTTCATGTTGTTTGCATTGCACCTACGTGTAGTCATTTGTCACTTAAAGTACTGTTTCTAAATTGTGGGCTGCAAGTCTCCGGGGGCTCGTTGAGTTTTAAACATTGCTTGGCAAATCTGATTTGGTGGTCTGAAGTTTTATGTCCGCATGAATTTGTCATGAGGCGCACGCCCGCATCAAGTCCAATCAATCTCCCCATTTACAGAACAATCGAGAATTGTTCTCGTGTGTACAGAGTGACAGAAAGTAATATTCAGCCAGTTTGGTTTGATGCGTATCTGTTACTCATTTTAGCCCCAGCGCCAACGTTTCCACTATTATTTTCAATCCAGTTCCACGACTAATCAGGCATTTATGCTAATTATGTTTTGGTTGATCCACTTTTAGCCAGGCGTTAAACAAATTCACAGGAGTTTCTGCGCCGAGTGTCTCATTTGCATTTACTAATTCACAGAGAGCCTTTCATAGCGCTAGTCTCTTTATTGAGTACACTTTGTTTGTGTTTTAATGACACAGCTACTATCGGATTTACAGTTGCCATTAAAATGAATAATAATTCCCCAAACTAGTAAACACCCAAACGAGCAAATTATGTATTTATTTATTTTTTTTTACATTTTACAATAAAAATTCTTGACCATATATAACAATTTTGTGGTACTGTGGATTTTAAACCCTATGTTTATGCTAAGGGGAGATATATTTTCAAGGGGCAGAATAAAATCTCTGAGGTGTAATATGAACTGTGTGTATGTGTGTGTGTGTGTGTGTGTGTGTGTGTGTGTGTGTGTGTGTGTGTGTCTCAGACTGGAAGGAGAGCGATGGCAGAGAGTCCCGGTGGAGAGGGCACATCGAGGCCATGGAGAGACTGCTCCAGCAGGTCCGCGCCACACACCAACACTACAGCTGCGGAGGTACAAATGCACACACACACAAGCACACACCCACACACACTCCACTTGCCTAAATACTCTTACTCATAGTACATGTGCAGAGTTCTTTTTGTCTTTTTTTTCTCTTTCTGACTGAATGACTCAAATAATTACTCGACATTGTGTGTGCTGTGGCGCATGAACATTTTTTATTTGTTTGTCATAATTGCCAGTATTGATGATTTCATCCTTTTGTGCTGCCGCTTGAAGTCCGAGCTAGGAGAAAAGCTCTTTTTGGGTGGTCGAAGTGTGCTTTTCAATTCCAACATGTCAGGAAATATGTTTGTGTATCCGAAAGAAAATGATTTAAAGAGAAACTTCAAAATGACTTCTACATGGTACAAACATATAAAGAATATATACAAATAGTCTATAGACTATTCCAAAGTCTTCTTTCATTGCAGACTACGTTTTCCATTTCCCTGCAATTTAGTTGTCATTTTAATCCACTTTTGCAGTCTGACCCTTTTAATAACCATATCATGTATATTTTCTTGAAAAAAGTCCATCACAAAACATGAAAAAATATTTCTGACTATGTGTGGGAACTTTTGAGACTCACTGTATGTCTCCGTCCAAAATACTAAATTAAATTTAGTAATCTATTTAGCAGTGTATTGAGCAACTGCCATGAATCGTTAAGTTACTACTGCAAAAACAAAAAGGAAAGCGGTATAGTTAAAGCTACTATAGGATGCACGTGTAAGCTCAAACTTGTTTACAGGAATAAAGTTAATAAAATATGACTTATTTCAAATCATCAGTGCATAAATTAAATGCCAAGCACAGTTCGACTTTTATGTCGGTATGTTAAATCCATCCAAATTTACTTAAACAGTTGTTCCACAGTGAAGATTAGACAGAAAAACATCAATGTCAGAGACAAACCGATAAATTAGAGATAAATTAGTGTTAGTTTGTATTGGTAATTCCTTTTGTAGTTAGATCTCCAATTTCTACTGCTGAATATTTCCATGCCAATTTTTTTATTCTTTTTTTTTTGCATTCAAGTGAAAATTAGCCTGTTCTGGCAGCGATTCTGCTCTCCCACGCTGTTTCAGAAATGAGTTGTCATGTAGACACGTGTCCTTTCGGCTGCGCTTTGATTGTGCTGCAGCTACTGCAGCTATAAGAGGAGTGGCATTAGTTGGAAGTGCTCAGATGGTGAATGCAGAAATGACCTCATGCTCATCAGCCGTGTGTTTTTGTTTTATTTTTTTCCTTTCCTTTCTTGTTCTTTTTTTTTTATTGTGTTTTTCACCGCTTCTTTATAACCCACATAAGACTCTCAAGCTATCTTCTCACTCACAAGAACTGCTTTCTGTCTCCTGCCTTCGCCGTTTCCCTTTAAGCCTCGCTCAGTTCGCTAGATTAACTCCAGTGGAAAAACGAAGCGTGCTAAAAAATGTTTGCGCTTTTTTTGCGCTTTAGGCATCCAAAGAAGCAGCGTGAATGTGCCCTCTCAGCCACGAGCGGACCGAAGAGACAGGCGCAGAGTTCATGAGATTGTGTACATAAATAATCTTTTAATACATTTATCCTTTTTGGATTGCACACGTTTACACGGCCGAGCACGCATACTGTAGCTTTGTAAACGTAGAGAGCATAAACACCTTTCCAGATTAGCGAGGCTGGACGCTGTCTATACGTGAGAAGCGCAGTGCCAGCTTTGGCCCGTCGCCCACTCCCTAATCCAGAAGTCGGTGAGAGGGGCATAGAGGAGTGTTGTTCACTGTGCTGACAGTAGCTCAGAGCTCACAAACACCAACTTCATTAGGGAGCTATGTGGGCCGCCACTGGCAGGGAGGGGGGTGTGTTGAGAGAAAAAAAAAAAAGTCTGCATCACTCATCTGTTTATGAGTCAACACATGAGTCAATGATGTCAGGGGGGGATGACTGCCAGAGTCTCAAACAACATTATACAGGATAATTGATTCTAGAAGAAAAAGTCTATTTGAGCATTGTTTATGGTAAGTGTCCCCCCCCCCCAATATGATTCGTGATGTTTAAGGATTTGCACTGAAATGTAGAAAAACAGAAAACCGCCTCCCACTCGGTCTGACAGAAACCCCCCTCTCTTACGTTCACGCTTCAAGTAGAATTAAGCTTTTAGAGCTGTCTGATTTTGAGTGCTCGAGACATAGTACTCTCTCACGTCTGTTTGTCTCACCGAGCACACCGTGCATGTGTGTGTGTGGGTTCTGTGCTCACAAGCACACATGTTGGAAGACGTCGCTGTATTTACTCAGTTTATTTTTGGAGAGATGGTGTTTGAAAATAAATCTGCAAAATTAATCAGTGCTGGTACAATGCCACCACTATAAAAACCCCCAGCAAAAAAAAAAAAAATGCTGCTCATTTAAAGGGAGGTTATCTTAATTTATGATGTGTATATGTGGAGCTGAGAGGGTGCTCACAGAACGAGGGGTGTGTGTGTGTGCACTACACACAGCTCTCTGTGTTCCACATGAGACACAGTGACACCCACACACTCAAGCACACACAGACACACACATACGCACGCCTCCTCAGCTGTACGTTCCTCTTGCGAGTGGGCGCCTGGAAAGTCTTGCAGCCGTCGTTATGGATGAGCTTGCGAGCTTCACATATGTTTAAAAAAAAAGGGGGGGGGGCGAGGCCGTTCTGACCTTCAGTAAATTACTTAAAGAAAATGGAGAAATGCTCCCAGGAGTCCTCCACTCTGCTCGCACACGTTCTCACTCACCTCTTTTTAGTCTTCTACGCAGTGTGTACGGCAGACAGATGGATCGCCAAGTCATTAATCAAACGTGATCCGTTTTTTTATTTTTTTTTTCATTTTCATAAATGAAAAAGCATTTCTATATTTATTTGGGGTGACAGTTTGGCGGCACAGGAGGCCAGTGCACTCATGTCGTATAATCCAGTTGTCAAAGTCAGTTAACCTCCAGAGCGAGAAGTACAAATTCAGAAGGCGAGTTATCAGCACGTTCGGCACAGCGGCAGCAGTAGCAGCGCTTACTATAAGCTTCGCTAATTTACTACAGCTTTCTCATTTGCCGTACATAAAGCCTGTAGTGTCACGTATTCACAGCACCGAGAGTCTCGGGATGGTATGTGTTCGTAAAAGTCCAAGTAAATAAATCGAGCTGTTGAAATAAATGCCCTTGTCATTTTCCTCATTGGAATTAATTATTACAACGAAATCATAGACATAATGAAGCTCTTTGCGGGCTCGGATTACACACTGGTCCATATGTGGGCTAATAGCAGTATATAAATGGAAAGTTCCCCCTTGTCCACCCCCCCACCCCCCCACCCCCTCCTATGGAGACAGCGAGACTACAGCTAGCATGATTAGTCTTGCGGTGACTGGGTCTTTCTGATGGCCACTTGCATGCTGTAAACAGCTTCTCAGTCTCCCGGATTGTTCAGTCTGCCGCACTGTTTACACGGGGGGCAATTACGTGACGCTTAATTTCATGAAAACAGGGTCGTCTGAAGATAGGCATCACTGAAAGGGCCGCTGATAGGACCGCATTTGAAGCAGGAGATACGCAGCTCAAAAGTTGTAGATAATACTCCTTTCTGTGGCGTGACCCTCCTGACCTTCCCGATTTAGCGGCCCCGAGGCGCACGCTCACACGGTGCGCCTCCGTTTCACCCATTTTTGTTTCGCGAAAACACACGCGCACCTCAAGTTGTCTTAATTCGGCGCTCCAGACGTGCTTGCCTTCACCTTTTGTAACAAGAGCGTGCGAGGGAACAAAATAGCTGCTTCGATCGCCGCTCTCTCGTCAACCTCCTGCTTACGTATCGCGCTTGTGTTTATTGTTCGGTCGAATGCTTATGCTTTGAAAAGGACTAGCGTTTCTGGCTCGGTGCGATCTGAATATGTGACCTTACTTACCTTTCTCCTCTCAGACACATCGAAGCTACAGAACCCCAGTCGCAAGCAATCAGTCTCTCGGAGCCTGAAACATCTCTTTCATTCCTCCACTAAATTTGTCAAAACTCTCAAAAGGTCAGTATACTTTATGTGCTTAAATCAGCACTTATGGTGACATGTGTTACTGCCTTCTGTCATTCTGGGTAATCCCTCATGCACCGAGCGTGTGCTTTCGCCCGGGCTTTAGGGGGATCTACATAGCCGCAGTGTTTTATCATAAGGACAGTGTGCTGGTGACTAATGAGGATCAGATACCCATCGTGGAGGTGGAGGACTCCTACAGCAATTCCCTCATGCAGGACTTTCTGTGGTTTACCAAGGTATGACAAACACTCCAGCTGACCGCTTTGCCTGAGTAATGGAAGGAGCAGAATGTGTCTAGTTAAGTAATGGCACGTTTTTATAAGCACGGATTATTGCACAATGACAGACATGGTTAAATATTCTGCGAAGGTTTATTCTATTTTTATACGACCATATTAAAGCAAATTAATATGTGCTTTTCTATTCCGCGCCGTGATTTATCATGACTGTACAATTCCTCCACTAAATCCGTCAAACCAAAACCAAGGCTCCGCTGCTCGAGCGTTCGGTTTTCCAATGACAGTACATATGCTCGACAGCTTTCGTGTATGTGGGAGGATGTCCGATGGCTCCGGCAGAGCATGGCTGTTTCCACCTCGTCCTCGTCCACACTGCAGTCCAGGCAGAAGATGCTGACTGCCGCCGGCCAACTGCAGGTCTGCCAGCCCTCAGTTAGCCTCTCTAGCATCTAATCAGCCTAATGCGATTTTTGTCTCACAACATAGTAATTGAATTGAAAAGCCACGGTGAGAAAACTTTTTTTTTTTCCCCTGGTTTGTGCACGTGTGGGTGGTTGTGCAGTTTGTGTGTACAGAGTGTGTGAAACGAGGCAATTATAGCTGCTGCTCCCGAACTGTTTGAGTTATTTATTCCAAAGACACTTGTGATTAAGAGCTGACTCTTACTACACCGTTGTACCCACTCCTTTTGTTAGCATTGTAGACTCACAGATCACATAAGAGCACTGCTTGGCCATTACAGCGATATTTCGACAGTACATGCTCACATAATCACAGCTGTTCATCTTTCCGTCCGCACAGAACCTTCTGGGCACGCACAACCTTGGCCGAGTCCACTACGAGCCTATTAAAGACCGCCATGGCAATGTACTGTTAGTGACCGTCAGGGAGACAGACAGCTCCTATTCCTTTTTCAATGGCAAGTGGATGCAGGTGTCTAAACTCCAGAGCCAGAGAAAGTCTCTGTCCACTCCTGAAGAGCCCTACGCCCTGGACATTCTGCTCATCACCATACAGGTACAACCTGCGTTTTGTTTTGTTTGTTCCTTGTTGGAATGTTGGAAACACTGTGGCTTGATAAATTCCTGCTGTAGCTGCAGTACTTATAATTATCAGAGAGTGAGTAAGTTGGTATGTAAACAGGACATCCTGGCGTATCAGCGGCGAAGTCAGCACCGTCTGTCTCCAGGCCTGTATCTGGGCTACTTGAAGCTCAGCAGCTCTGTGGATCAGATCAAGGTGCTGGTCCCACAGAGAACGCCCAACATGCTGTGCCATTCCAAGATACGAGACAACTGGAACGTGTCCAGGTGAGTTTCTTCGAAATATATATATAAAAATAAACACTTTGTTCCATTGATCTCATTTAAACATGCACACTATATGGTCATAGCCATCAATTTCTCAGTTACTGACTACTTTTGGGCGGTGACTTCTCTCCGCTGTGCCCCCGCAGCGATCGCTCAGTTGTGTTGTTCATCAAGGCGTGTTTGTTTCTCTGCAGTGAATCACATAGCTGATAAACAGCCAGTGAGCCAATGTTCAAGAAGAATTCCGATAGATCCGCTGAAATGCACTGCAGACCCCCGAATCTGGTTTGTGATTCGTCTATTTGTGTGGGACGGCACACAAGGGCAAAACCGAAAGCATGCGGATAATGCCTTCTATAACAAATAGAATTCCATGCGCAAACGGATGTTGGAAAGCACAGAAATCAAATCAAACACAACCGGATTGTTGGCAGAGAATGCTGCTCGCATCTTTCCAATCAATATCGCCTCTATATTTTTATCTTCTTTATCTACTTTCTGCTCCAAAAAAATAAAAGAATAAAAAAAATGACATCATGCACAGCTTTGTGAGAAAGTTAGGACTGAGAGTCCTCGGCAATCAAAGATTGTCTAGTGCGTGACTTTTGTAACGTGCGCAATCATCTTGAGTAGTGTGCGAAAGTGATTTTGTCATTTGCACACCAGTGGGTTCCGGTGCACTGATGTCCAAATGCACTCGTTTTAAAACAGTATTAACAGGATGTTTTCACAACTCTACTGTCAATAATAAGGTTAAATCTATAAAAACATTTATTTTTAAAAACAGAGAAAGTTCAGGACTAATAAATGACCCTTTTAGGTAAGAAATGTAACATTATTGCACACCCAATAGAGATATGTGTATGGGTGATGAATCGGTGCCGCTGTCAAATGCTACATAACGCAGGACCAGACAAACGGCTTCCTCATTGGTAGGTTGCATAAATGAGGAGTGCGAGTGCATGTAAAGATGAAATATTGAAATATGTCAAAGCGCCGGCTTGTAGCGGAATGCTCACCTTCACCACAGGAGCGCATACTTTCTTGACGTGGTCATTTTTTATGAGCAAAACAAAACTCCTATTTGTTTTTGTTCGGTAAAGGAGCTATTTATTTATTTTCATCTCGGGTCATGTTGTTGACCCCGGTAGGTAGGTCTAGACAGGGAGGGCATTATCCTGCCGCTCAGTGTGGTAGTAAAACTAAATTTACTATGAGGCCGGAGCATGGAAGCTAGCGGGAGGCTCGCACAGGATGATGCCCACTCATGGCTCGAGGAAAACCTCTGGAGCAAAGAAATTCTCTCTCTCTCTCTCACTCTCTTTTTTTTCTTCCACCAGCTTAGCCCCCAGACACTTATTTATCATTATGGGCTATACCGAAATGCTCTTTATTACACCATCTGGGGCTTATCAGTATCTAGCTGTGCTGATGAGACAAAAAAACATTAGAGAAAAGAAGCAGTTATACATTCTCAAACGTCAGACATTCCTGCTTCTTTGATTCCAAGTGGTTGTATTCTCACTGTTAAATGCCTTGCATGTTAGTAATTATATAAAAAAAAAGCTGTCTGGTACCCTCTAGGCATCCGCATGTTCTCACCCAGCTTTTCTATAAATTCTATAAATCTCATCTTGCTTTGAGTGAGCTTGGCATAATGGGACTGTCGCACACAGGACATTACAGACAGAAAATACTGGGGTGTCTAGTGTTTGGTGCATCTGCATATCAGGAACTGGTGCGGCTCCTTAACTGCTCACTTTCTTCTGGAAACTCCGGCGTCATGTAATGGGAGTGTGGAGTGGCACGGCCTATAGTGGGCACCTCAGCAGAATCGGATTTGTCGGGTAACATTTTTTCCATGTGTGTATGTGTATTTATTGAGTGCCATATCTTCCCACCCAGAGACGAGTGGGAATGGCTGAATACTCTGTCTGGCCCCGAGGAGGTGGAAAGAGCAGATCAGGCGGCAGACTGCAGCGCTCCTTTGCTTTTCTGCGAGCTCCAGACAGCCATTAAAAATCTGCTGCGCCAGATCAATCTACCTCTGCACCAGGTACATAACACATAATTAAAAATTGCCATGCTAGTCATGTGCTATTGACGAAAAAACATCCAACATCCATCCGTAGTTTAGGTTACAATTTCTGGAAACATATCTAACTTATCCTCGTGACTTAATTCACACAGGCTTTCCCTAGGTGTATTCTGACCTGTGCTTTGTAGAAATTAGAAGATATACAATACTTCGCGCACACCATATGTTTCATGGTTTTCCTATTGTTGTTTTTTTTTAATGTTTTTTATGATAAAATAATTTTTTGTTAGCAATATTTGTGTTAGAACTGATTCTATACATATATAACTTATAGGTATACGTCAAACGGTGTACCCTCTACCACATTAGCAGCCTGCGTGTGATTACCACAAAAAAGAAAACCTGTGTGCAACTTTTCTGCGAAAAAAACCCCATAAAATCTCTTTACTTAGTATAGCGCTATAATGGAAGTTTACTGATATGTGTCCACCTCCAAGATTAGCACCCTACATGCTGTTCATGCCGCTGACAATCTCAATACTCGTGAACAGCAGATTTAGCTTTACTTTACGCATTTGCTGTATGTTTAGTCACGACACTGCCTTCAACCAACCAAGGTTAGATTTATGCCCGTAATAAACGTAAGGAAATAAAATGACTAAAAATAACTAAAGCCGTAAATGAATGTTTCAACAAGGAAAATTAAAAATGTGCAACAACTTAAAACAAGCAATAATAATAACCTCATACACAGAGGAACAATGCAATACAAAGTTGTTGCAGGTTCCTGCAATGCTTTTCGCAGTCCCACACAAGTACGTTGTGTAACACACAAACGCAAGAATGACTAATTATGCAGATTTAGATCTTAATTAACGAATACTTGTGAATAATTGATGAACACGTTCTACAAAACATGTTTCCCAAAACTGTTTACTGGCCTTAGATGTCCATTATCAGTGGCTATTGAGTAAACATCCTTTTGTGGTCTTTTCCTGGTACAGAATAACGTGTTAAAATTCCTGTCTGTGATAATCAGCCGTACACTCCAGATGTGGTAAATAGACTGAAAAACAGATTTCATCTGAAGCTGACATCTAGACATTGGAATGAATCTTCTACTCTACACTCTGTTTGTAGACACTATGGGAGATTACTATAACATTACAAGTTTAAAAAACTCCTTTGTGTTACACACAATTGTGCTATATTTCGCTCATCCTTCAATTGCACCCATGTTTATTAAAAAGTATGGCCTCTGATTTTTGTTGGCAGCTAAGCTAAAATTGCTTGCCATTGTTTTATTTAAACTGAAAACTTTGTATGTGTGTGTGTGTGTGTGTGTGTGTGTGTGTGTGTGTTTTTGTGTGTGTCTATTTCTTGCACAGGCTAAGCACTTCCGTCTCTACACACAGGAGGTGCTCGAGTTGGGTCACAATGTGTCCTTTCTTTTGCTGCTGCCTGCCTCAGACGCTGTGTGTACTGCCCCGGGCCAGACCAATCCCTACACACCCCACTCGGGCTTCCTCAACCTCCCTCTTCAAATGTTTGAGCTCGGTACACTGGCTTCTGTTTCAAGCTCTACAATATTAGCTCAGTTGGCCTTATAAAATCCACAGATTCCTTTCTCCCCATCCCAGTCCCCCCCTCCTCCTCTGCGTCCAATCACACTCCCAGCGGAGCCTCACTAAATCACACAGACCCACAAATACACACGCCAGCAGGGGAGCAGTCTGCTTTGCGGCTAGCCAAATAATCCCACCCCCCCCACCACCACCACCACCACCACCCCAGACTGGGTAAAAATGAAGAAAGGTTAAACAAGTAATCGATATTGTAATTGAACCAGATCTGTGCAAACACCACTAAATCATTTTTATTTCAATCATCCTGTGAAATTTGTGTGAAGACGCGAATCTTGTTGATGTGCAAAACCACGCTTGTAATTTAGAATGCTCGGTTACTTGTTTGACTGATGGGTTCGTGTTATTTGGCCAGTTTGGAGCTGTCGTATTTGAAACATGATCCCGTGGAGCAAATTATACTGATATACATGTATAAACCGAGCGCAAAGAATTCCATTAAAGGCGAGACATTTCAAAGAATTGTCAGTGTTCTTGGTACATTAATTATAGCCTTGCAGTGCACTTGAGTCCTCACAAAAAAAAGAATAATTACAGATTTTTTTCAGCATTAAACTGACTATATAAACTGGGATTTTTTTTTTGATGTAGCTGTCTATTATATATTACATAACACGGCATTACTGAATGACTTCTCTATTTTTTTCTCTCTCTCTCTCTCTCTCTCTCTCCACGTCTCTGTGTTCAGTTCACTTCTGTGCATATAAGGAGAAGTTTATAAGCCTGTACTGCCGCCTGTCCTCTGTGCTGGACCTGGACGCTTTGATAACCCAGCAGGCTTTGAGAGAGGCCATTACAGATTCTGAACTGTCCATCGCTAAACAACGACACCAACATATACTCGACTATATTCAGGTATTAATACGCTTGAGCTGTGCTTCATCACATTTGGTGAACACAATATCTTTTTTTCTTTTTTTTTTGCACTTTCATTTCAGCATTTTATCGCACATCAATGACTCCAGCACTAACAGTGAGATATGATGAAATGTAAAGTGTGCTGATGGCTGTTGCACATATTCCCAGACACACCGAAATGTGCGAAATGCCAAACTACGAAAAACAACTTAACCTAATAATCCAATTAGAATAGTTTATTGATGTTGTAAAGTATAACTACTAGACATATAAACTGTAAAATGGCTTGTTTTTCTTGTGTAGAAATTTCAATACGAGCTTAACAGAGTCTCACTACAGGACTTGAAAGAGAGCTGTCTGTTCAGTGCACTGGGCTGAAATAATCCCACTTCGCCACCACGGTCTGGACTATTAATTGAGATTGACCACAAAACCACAAGAGTGTTTGTGTGATGTCGGATCCAAGAGGCTGTGGAAAAAAGTGGCGCACTGACCGCAGATTACACACTGCCTGAGAGTGGTTGAGGGGAGAGAAAGAATACCAATCAATGCAAGGAACTGCGTGGCCTGTGTGTGGCTACGCAATATGGCACCAATTAGCATAAACATTTTAATGTTCCACAGAGGAGCATGCGAGAGAGAAAAAAAGGGCCACATCTGTCAAAATGGCACATTAGCGCAAAGCACTTATGTTCGCCTCTGGTATGAGAGATGGATTTTTCCACTGTCAGGTTCTGTCGAGGAACTAATACAGACTGACCACAAAAAAAACATGCATTTTATATATTTGAGCCATATCATGTCATTCCCCCATATAGATTCTGTGACATTTCTTTGTTTAAGCGGGATCCTCGATCTCTTAATTCAGTCACAGACGTATTATTTTACTTGGACAGGTTCGGTGTGCTATCCTATGCTATCACACTATTAGAGTAGTGCTAATAATAATAATAATAATAATGATGATGATAATAATAATAAAGATGTGATCAGGGCTCACACACTCATTTGCTTTTTCTCATTTCCTTTTCTTCCCTCTTTCCACTCGTTCCCTTTTTTTTCTAATCAGAAAATTGTAATTGCTCACCAATAGCCTTTAAAGCTCTTTCGATACCTCCTCATATGTGGACGCTTTACAATCTCTGAATCATTTCCATTCCCCAAAAAGAACAGATCAGTGTTACAAGCTTGTTTTCCGTTGAAATAAGGAATGATGAAAAATTGTAAATGGTTTCGAAATCATGTGCGTTGTGAATAGATAAACAGATCCACAAAATACTGGATCCTTATTTCTAAATGCAGAAGAATCAATACACTTATGTGGACTACATGGTTCCCTTATTTGCTGTAGGATCACCAAGCCAACATCAAAACGTCCACTGATTTGTTGAAGTGGGCTCTCTCTCTCACACACACACACACACACACACACACACACACACACACACACACACACACACACACACACAAGTAAAAGCAGCCCCTTCCATTTTATTTCACTTGTCGTATTTTAGTCCCTCCTTTTGTCATTAGAGCACCAGCATACTTTCCAAAGCAGTCATCCTCTGGTGTCAGACCTCATTCCCATAAGTTGAATCTCACATGACATTTGCAAGGAGAAGCTCAAATTGCAGAGTTTTTCTTTTCTTTTTTTTTTTTCATCTCCCCAAACTTTTTTTTTCTCAACATTTTCCTCACCATTCTGAAATGAGCTCCTTGTAAATTCAATTGCATAGTAAGTTTTAAGAATGGAAAATATGAAAGTGGGAATGAAGGAGATTCGCTATGTGGAAGTCTATAGCTCTGATTGAAAACACACTCTGCTTCTCACTCTATTTTACCAATTACTAAGGTTGATTCATCTTCACACTATACAACTTTAAAACACAGAAATGTAAAAAAAAATTAAAATCAAACTTGATAAATATCTTCAATCTGATATTTATATTACTCATTTTATTTGATTGCATTGTTACATATGTGCCAATGAATGAATATGCCAAATTTTACACAAAAATCGGATTAATACTATTGAAACGTATATAAATTTTGACACAATCTGCTTTGATGTCTTTAAGGGTAAAATAAACATTTATGGCTTGATATCTCTTATAGTTTATGGGCAGATTATAGACTCATAGTTATTACATAATGTCATGGCATTGATTTTTTTTGTTGTTTTTTTTGCTGCAGCTGGCCATTTTAATCTGGTTTTATTGCACCACATATTAAGTCCAGATAGCTTGGACCTAAAACAAACAAGGCAAGAAAAGCATCGTTCAAAATAACGTTTCTTTTAGATTTCATTTATTCTAGTGGAATAAACCGCAAACTGGAAGCTCAGCGATTAAAATTCTCTGTTGTAACTCTGGTCTTATTAATGTGTTGTTTTACAGCAAATGGATGAGATGTGGCGAGATATCCGCTGGATCACTGATGCCCTGCAGTATGCCCGCTATAAACAGCCTCTGGGCGGTGTACCCATCACATGGCTGGTGGACGCCAGTTCAGAACCCGTAACACAGAAGTACGACTCGATCTCGTCCAATGCTGACTACTTGCCTACTCCCTCACCCTCACCTGAATTAAGAAGAAAGGCTACAGATGGTAAGATAGAGTAGAAGAGCCTTTATTTGTCACATATACATTGCAGCACAGTGAAATTGTTTCTTCGCATATTGTTTGGAAGCCTGGGTCAGAGCGCAGGGTCAGCCATGATAATGCACCCCTGGAGCACAAAGGGTTAAGGACCTTGCTTAAGGACACAAGGGCTGCAGCTTGGCAATACTGGGGCTCGAACCCCGAAACCTTCTGATCAGTAGCTCAGCTCCTTAAACCACTGAGCTTAAACCACCCTCTCTATATGATATATGTTTATCATCATCAAGGTGGTGTTTACTAATGCAGGTATTTTAAGAATGAGATGTATTACTGGAGATACATCTATGGACTATTATAGATGCACTATTATACTAGTGGTCTAATAAAAATGTTGCAAACATTAAACCGTACAAAACAAACATTAAACATCACAAATGTGACAAGAACTGCAGAATCTTTCTGGAGCCTAGAGAAAGCAGCAGGATAGCAGCATAATTTTGCTATCTTGTTTTAGTGACTACTTGTGCCAAACCAAATATGCAGATCGCTAAGATACAGCGATCCGCTGTGGCGACCCCTAACGCTAGCAGCCGAAAGAGAAGGGTGGATATTAGTGACGACTTTTTTCTTCTTTTTCTTCTCCTTTCTATTCTTCTTTTTCTTCTGAAGTTCGGCTTTCACTGGCCCACATGATCATGTTATTAATAACAGACCAAGCCACTAAGACATTTTTGACATTTAAAACTTATAAATGTCCATTGATATAAATAAACACACACACACACACATATATATACACATATATATACACACACACACACACACATATATATATATATATATATATATATATATATATATATATATATATATATATATATATATATATATAATAAACGCTAAAATTTTAGTTTAATGTTTCTGTGTTGTCTCTTCTCAGACGGACACATACTGTCCATTCTGTCTAGTCCATATTGTTCATTTGATTTAGCCATTACCATTGTATTTCTTTTATTCCAGACTTCCATGCAGCCTCAGATGAAGAAGGCTGCTCTGAAGTCTTCCTCCCTACAGACAGTGACTATGATTCTAGTGACGCCCTGAGCCCACGAGATCTGGACCTGGTTTATTCTTCAGTGCAGGATCTGTCCCATCAGGCCGTGCACACCCTTAGCGGCAGCGCCCCTGACGTCCTTCAGATGCACGACCTTAAACCCAGCACCTGCTCTAAGCCGATGCTAGAGACTGAATCCTTCACTAAAGACCTGGAGGAACTGTCCCTGTCATCTTACTCTAGCAGATCATCAGAAAAGACGTATCGTTACAAACGCAAGCTGCTGTCAAGGAGCCAGCCGCAGAGGAGCTGCTTCAGCGGAACCCATCGCTGGCTGAGAGTGCAAAGTGAGAACCACACTCCTTCACTTTCAGAAGGGGTGTACACCCGTCAGAGCGAGCTGGACCTGCCTCTAGAGCTCCCTGTCGCTTTCACACACTCCTCCTACAGCATGGATGATTGGAAGGGCAGTAACAGGGAGAGCAAACCCACGGTGCGTCGGATCTTTGTGGAGTCGTGCAGTGAGACGTCCCCGAGCAGAGATGGTGCTCGATGGCCAGATAATAAGGATGAGGCACATGGTGGAGCTACAGCAGGAGTGACAGCGGTTCAGGAAGTGGACTCGGACGACCAAACCAACGAGCTGGTTTCTGAAATACTCAGCAGCACTCTCTAGAATAATCCATCATGTGTTATTGAGAAAGCCTACACACCCCTTTTAAAATGGCAAGTTTTCATGATGTAAAAAAAAAATAGAAGCCAAGATAAATCGTTTCAAAACTTTTTCCAGTCGCAAAGTGAAATTATGGGTATAAAAAATGTGAGAAAAACGATAGATGTTTTTTTTAAAAAAGGAAAAAAAAGCAACTATGCAACTAACCTACTTGCATAAGAGTGTACTGCTCTAAATGATGCTTTGTTGAAACCCTTTTGGTTTTATTCAATCAATCAAGTCATGTTGGTTAAGAGTCTAGAATAGTGCAAAAAAATCCTACAGCCATCATATTGTAAGTACATTTCATTTGAAATGAACTCTTCTTTAGGTCAGTGTCATACTGAACGATGAAATTCCGTTATATTCCGTTACACAAAATCAGATGGAATTTGTAGATATATATTTAATAAAAACACCGCCTTGAAACACAGTGCTGTTAGCCCCGTGCTGCAATGTGGGTACGGACAAATCATACCTTTTTAGAATTATTATATTCATTTAACTTTTATTCCCTACAGTCTCATTTATACAGTACAATTAAGCAGTTAAAGGTTTAGGGACTTGCTCATAGTCCTATCCAGTGGCAGCTTGGCGATAACTCGGAATAAGTTTTAACATGCAGAGAGTAAAAGGTACTTGATAAGATATTTATCAGATAAATGGCACTTGATCTGCAGCCCTGGTACTGTTGCAGGTCTCTTTGCAACGTCCCTGGTAAGTTGTATCTTGTGCTTTCATGCATTTTCGAGGGACATTCTGCTCTTGCTGATGTCAACATAATGTATCTTTGTTTATGATGGCTTTTAAAGTGTTCCATGTAAAGTATAATGTATTGGAACTTTTTATAAACCCCTTTCCTGATCGATTTCTTTCACCAACTGAGATACCATTCAAGCTTTTAAAGCTGTTTGCATACATTATCAATGGCTGAAGTTGGAATCAATAAGATGTATAAATTCACGGATGACGTTCATATTAGAATTACTTTTGAACACGAGCTTGAATGCAATCGCTTAATGCTGAAAACAGCCACATACCCAGAATCAAACACCTTTTTTTTTTTTGCTCCATTTTCCCCTAAATATTTGGTCATTGTTTTAACACTTAACTTTCATACTTTATAATTTCACCCTAAAAGTGGAAAAAGTGGAACAATTTTTATTGGTTTAATTTTTACACTACATAATTGTTTCATTTTATTAGTGGTGTGTAGACTTTTTATATCCATGGTATGTCATGTTGATGCGTTTTGTCCTATCGCCACCAGACAGCCTCTAAGTGAATACAGTTATGGCATGCAGACTCTCAGTGTTGTAGTATGTGGAAAATTCATTAATAGAACGTGCAGGAAGAAAAAAAAATAATAAGTTGCTGGTCAACTCTGTAGAACTCATAAACTGTGGCTATGACTGTTAATATACTTACTATAGATGCAACATGAAATAAAGTGCTGCTTTAACCTCTGAACTTGAAACTGCCTCTGCATAGACTGATAGGACAAGTGAAAGGTGAAAATGAGTCCCCCGATCTTTAGAATTAGCTGTTATATTCAGTTCTTACACGTGATAGATAAACGTCTGCTTGTGAGTGAATCAGTATGCATCAAAAATGCATTAGTATAGTATAAAATTAAAGCATAATTTTATCATGATGTTCTGATGGTGCTGAATTAAAAACAAACAGTTCACCTTGTAAAGTCTGCCTTCCAGACACATATAAGCCATTTTAAAATAATCATGGGCTCTGAATCTTAAACTATCCAATCACTTTGGATTCGGAATTCTAAATGACTTGCTCTATAAGTGTGAAACGGTTTTTGGAAGCTTTCTACATGTCTACTTTATCTCAGAAGCTAAAGTAAATAAACAGGCAGAGGGCCTTCATAAACCTATTTCTCGAATTGCATTCTGTTTACCTCTTCTGAATGATTTGTGATGTGCATTAGTGATTAAGTGTCAACAGTGTGAAGTTTTTTTGTTTGTTTGTTTTTTGTTGTTTTTTTTTAGCCGATCGCTATCTCGTTAGCATTTGGAAAACAATGAAATCAAAACCACTCGTTTTATGAACAGGCACGTAAAAAGTGCACTTTAGAGACCTGTTTACATCAGCATTTTTGTGCAGGGATTATTGATGTTTCTGTTCCGTTGGCCCTGTAAAAAAAAAAAAAAAAAAGTTACTTCACTGTTTTATCTCATAGTTTTGTTTTTATTTTTGGAACTGGACATTTGTACCATGTTCTATGAAGGGTATGCACCACTTTTTGGACAGCTTTTTGTGATTAAAGTAGTATAAAGACTTTAAAGAATAATTCTGACTCTTGGTGTTTTCAGAGACATATAGATTTGAAGTGTATGGAGAATGATATTCTTAAAAAAGAGAAAATCTAAACAAAACAAAAAGAAATGCTGCCTGTGGATTCACTACTGCACTGATGCAATGCGTTTATGCATTGCTGATGTATGCATTCAGCCACAATATATCTCTCTGTAAATGTATAATGGCTAATTCAATACAGTTTCACTTTAATAGTATGTAGAATATACTGGAGGTGTGATATCGAGGTATTTGGAGACAAGGCGGTTATCAGGGCGAAAATGACAGCACGGGCAGCTTAATGTGAGCAACATTGTGAATTTGTCTGTTGCACTGTGTGACTTGTCAATGTTGCAGTGTATTAAAGAAAATGTGTATTTGCACCGTTGTTTCCTAAAAAAAAAAAAGGTTCCTACTGTCCTCTTAAAAATAATGAAATTGTTTCCTCATCCCGATTTCTGTACAGTGTTGTCAGTTGAACTAATGATGAAATGCACTACCTTATCACGTGTGTGTGTGTGTGTGTGTGTGTGTGTGTGGTGTGTGTGTGTGTGTGTGTGTGTGTGTGTGTGTGTGTGTGTGTGTGTGTGTGTGTGTGTGTGTTTACATTATGTGTTCTGCCTGTTCCCTAATAAGTGAAGAAATCACTGAAATTACTTTTGTTAAAAAATAAATAAATAATATAAAAAAAAACAATGGTCATTCCAGATAAGGTTAAATGCTACAGCTTTGTCATGATACCTTTTATACTGTGCACACAGCAAGCCAAAAGCATTTAAGAGCAGTGTATCTGTATATTTTTGAATTATGCATTTATTGATCCAAATAATATATTTGTGTATCATATTTTTGACAGTTGTTGTCTGTTATCCCTGTTTTAATTGTTACCCGTTAGCTTTTGCAATGCAACTGAATCTGACCATGTGGTAGTTTATGAACAGAAATAAATCACTGGTGCATTGTAGATTTGCTATGAAGTGTCTGACATTACTTAAACAAACAAAAAAGAAGATAATATCTCTTATAACTTTACTTTTCATTGAAGTAGTTTTATTGACAGGATTATGAATGTTGGTACCTCTAAATGTGTTATGTTCTAATAAAATATATAAATAAACTGGACCATTAAAAAAAAAAGATTTATGTTGTAATATTTCTGGTGTGAGTGGATCTAAATTGCTTTGGGGCGATGGTGTGACGAATCTCCTCCTGATGTACTCTGCGAAATCAGATGGAAAAATACACTGTGTCCGAAATGAATAAGCAAGAGAGAGAGGTCATGAGTGAAAGAGAGGGGAGAGTCTTGTGTATGTGTTTGCATTTAAAACCGATGTGACCTTAAGCTAGCTACAGTGAAACTATAGCTTGTAAATCGAGCGTCCAAATTGGTCTCCTGTTAGATCATCAAAGGTCTTGGTTCCTCATTAAACAAAAACAAATTACATTTTTATCTAGCTGGATCATGAAAGAATCAGAAATATTTGTTCCTCGACCTGGGAGGGCCTTTTGATCCACCCGTAAGATTGAGGGCACTGAGCACTTTCCATGGCGTGTGCAAGACCACTGATGCTCATTGTTCCAAACGCTTTTTCCCCCCAGATATTTCAATCTTCAGGTAAATTGTCCTGCTACTGAAATCAAAACACATCGACAAATATGATGTATGTCATACAGAAACAGATTTTATTTAACAATTGAATGGCCCGTCTGATAGTTACATTGTGAAATGATCTTAATAGTAAAAAATGACAGCCACAATTACATTAGATATTTAAATGTAGAATTATTATAGATTTTAATGGGATTACAGAGTGTGCTTATTTTTTTATACCAAATAGCAAAATTACCAAAAGCAAGCCAAATAGTGCAAAATGACCTATATAATCCATCTATTTAGTGTCTGTCAATTGATGGACTTTTGGTTCTTGCTCTGTGTAGGTTCATACTATTATTTGCCTTAGAAAGAGAGAGAGAGAGAGAGAGAGAGAGAGAGAGAGAGAGAGAGAAAGAGAGAGAGAGAGAGAGAGAGAGAGGGAATGCGAGCGGGTGGGGTACATCTCAACCCCCCCATCCCCCTCTGTCACTACAGTTGGTTGGCACTCTTATCTCGGAAACATAATTTCACCCCATTTCCTTTGTCTCGAGTAAGACCTCACATCCTACTGGCGCCGGACGTATATTGTCACAGTATTAGGCCAGAAAATTGCTCCATGGTCAATTTAGACATTAAAAGGGGAATACAGGAATATCGGAAACATCCACCCAGAGGAGTTCCCAAACGCAGTGCCTTTTTAACCCTGCATGCCCTCTTAGCCTGTTTCTTCCATCGCTGCTCCGTGCTAAGATATATTGTTGTATTAAGTCAAATTCAGAGGGCTGTAACACATAATAATAATAATAATAATAATAATAATAATAATAATAATAATAATAATAATATAAAATTAGTTCATGTGCATGACACGCATGATGATCTGTTGGTAAGGAACATACTCTTTCTCCAGGTGTCACATTGAGTCAGGTTGGAATAGTGATGTGCGCATGCACCGTCTCCGCCACCCCATCCCACCCCGATTCCATAATCCCCCTTCACCACCACCACCACCACCATCACCCCTCCCTCTGCGAGAAGGAGGCGCCGGGGGAGCCCTGGCAAAACCCCCGGCATTCACACTGGGCTTTTTTTGCGTTACATCACAAACGGCGAGCATAAATCGGACGAGCCATGGCGACTCTCACTTGGGCGCTGGACGACACGACGCGAGGAAGCACCATGCGGACACGAGGCGGCGCGGAAACACGCGGACGCAGCAACCAGGAGCCGAACGCCGAGAGCGCGCCTCATGACGGAGCCACGCGCTTACCACTGCACTGGCGCCTGGCGTGACCTTCAACTAGGCGACTTGGTGGATGCGCACTTCTCACGTGTCCGACTCGCGTGGAGCGGCCCGGTCAGACAACCGAAAGTTCTCAAGCAGGACATTGTTGAATAGTTTTTGTTCATTGTTGTTGTTTTTTTGTTGTTGTTGTTGAAGGGATCACTTTTTTGGGTTTGTGGGGGGCGCTTTGCACGCGTGGACGTTTGCGCCAGTCTTTCTTTCCCGTCTCTACCTCTCTCTCTCTTTCTTTCTCTCTCTCTCCCTCTCCTCCGGGATTTAACACGCGAGTTTCCCCCCAGCGCGCCAGACCACATGGATAACATGGATAACGCGCCTCATTTTCTGGTCGTGTGCGTGCTCTTTTTCGTGCTCGGCTTCCGGACAGAATGCGGCTCGTGTCAGCACCACACATCAATGCACTACCTCCTGCGTCCTATCCCCAGTGACACCTTACCTGTGAGGCCCGTGAACGAAGACCCCGATCCTACACTCGACCCTAAAGAGCGCGATCTGAACGAGACGGAGCTGCACGGGATGCTGGGCGCGCACTTCGACGCGCGCTTCATGTCCGTCTTGTCGCCCGAGGAGGAGCGCGGGGACGCGAGCATGGACTCCGAAGCGACCCGGCAGCAATATCTGCAGCGTCCCATGCCCAAGGAGATCCGAGCGTTGGACTTCGACACGGCGCACGACGCCAAAAAACACAACAAGAAGCTGCGCCGGCGCCTCCAGCTGTGGCTCTGGTCGTACGCGTTTTGCCCGGTGGTGTACGCGTGGCAGGACTTGGGCATCCGTTTCTGGCCGCGCTACATCAAAGTGAGCAACTGCTTGACTAAGCGTTCGTGCTCGGTGCCCGAGGGCATGATGTGTAGACCTTCCAAGTCTGTGAACTACACGCTGCTGCGCTGGTACTGCAAGTCCCGGAGCATGTCCAAGTGCAAATGGATCTACGTCCAGTACCCAGTCATTTCCGAGTGCAAGTGCTCCTGTCCGAACTGAACCCGAACTCACCCCCCCCCCATTTGAGGGTTACCCTGTCTCTCCCACGCACTGCCCGAAGTGTACGAATGTTTCTGCGATGTATATGTGGTGTTATTTTTTTAACGTTTTATTTTGTTATTTGTTTATACCTTGTAAAAGAGGTCAGTATTTACTTATATCCAGCGTCTACTGTATTTGTTGAGCATACTCTGGGTTAATGTATTTATGTGGAGAAAATTTAAAAAGGAAGTTTTTACTGAAGGAATTGTAAGCTTTTTTTTTCCATTATTCGGAAAAAAAGATATCTACGTTTTATTTTTATTATTTTTTTTTATAGACCTCAAATAACGTATGGATTACGGTGTAATTGTTACAGCTTGATTGTTACAGCTGTGAATATTAAAGTTGCAATAGATTAATCATAAACCTGTAAATTAAGAGAAACACCTATTTATTCTTTATTTCCATGTAGTCCAAAGTCATTTGAAATAAAACCACTTAAACTGCATTTTTCTGTTCTTTGTAAATGTGTTCTTCTTTTTTGTTGTTGTTGTACATCCTGTGTGCCTTGTAGCCTTCATGTGCAATCTGATAAGTGTTTCTTATACTATTTACGGCGTTTGAACTATCATGTCAAACCCGTGAACGTGTGACATATGTCTAGGTGTTAGGATTTAATTCTTATGGCTAAGAAAGAGTGGATCAGTGACTTTCAGCTTTTTTTCCCCCTCTTCCCTACAGACGCCATCCATCCTCAGACAGTCTGAAGGGTCTTTGTAAAAGGATTAAAAGTTAAAGACCTTCATTTTCAGATTCTTTCATTTAATCTGTGTGGCGCCTGAAACACATAGTGGATGAATGATCACATGTAAAAACATTCTTGCTGTCTGCAGCCTAAAGTCTATTGGCATGAAAAGAACAACTTGACCCTGGTGAAGAATGAAAACACTACAGTTTCTTTCTGTATCAATTAAATTTAAAGCTTCTTATAGGACAAGTGGAAAGAAGGCTGCCATACTGGCTGTACAATTATGGCCAATTTAAAAGCAATGTTAAATTAGTATGGATTAGTAGCAAAGCAATGTAAGACCTAAAAATAACAGTAAAGAAATGACTACTGATAAGCTTAATATTTTACCATGCATACAGTTTGAGAAGGGATGAAACTATACTGTTGAGTGATTTGTTGCAAGTTTGACATATTGATAGTCGTCTGAGAGGGTAGTCATAACATGCTCGGGACTACGTTACATGGCCTAGTGCGCTGTGGGTGTTTGGCAGTTTTCAAAACAGACTTTAAATTTCCCCCATGCAGAGTGAGAAACACTGCCCCTCTTTGTGTACATGTTGCCCAAAAAAAAGACTGGCTAATGTGCACTGGCTTCATAGGTAACAAATATATTTATCATAGTTTATGATTACCTTTTAGGCCCAAATCTAGGATCCTAAACAATGACTTTCTTAATTGTATAATCTTATATTTATCACCTATATAAATATATGATATATATATATATATATATATATATATATATATATATATAGATATATATATATATATATATATATATATATATATATATATAATATACCACACACATACACACACACACACACACACACACACACACACACACACACACATCACTGTATATATATATAGATATATATATATATATATATTTGTTTATATATATATATATATATTTTTGTGTATATATATATATATATATATATATATATATATATATATATATATATATATATATATATATATATATATATATATATATATATATATATATATATATATATATATATATATATATATATATTAGTTTTACTAATTACCAAAAGCATGTTGGCCCTTATTCGTTTTGCACAGGAGATTTTTCTGGCTTTTCTTCTTCATTACTTACTGCTTCATAAACAGACACATTTTTACTGCCTACCCCATGTAATAAGATCACAGGCTTACAGTCTGCTGTTTTAATAAAAGTCTTCCATTTTAATCACACCCCTTTGCCCCTAGGTCATTATCAATGCACTATTACCAATTTACCATTCGTAATTTACACTGATCCACATTAGTATGCGCATTTAAAATTCCTCTGAACAATGGTATCATTAAGGTTTTTGCCTTAATGCCTTGCCTTAAGATAAACGCTGATTGATTCTTGGAGACCACGTCTCTCCCCCAACACGCTTACGCCATCTTATTTCGGGTGATATAAGAGAAAGCACTGTATCATTAAACCACAGCATGCCACCCAGGCACTGGCGTTTTTCCGGAATCGCTAACAATCAGGTGTCAGGGCCTCAACCATGAGGAGGGCTTGCTTGGCCACCCACTATTTCACTTTCACCTTGCCAGGGTGGTAAAAATCACTGTTTTTAAACATTCACACTGGATTTTTCCAGCCACGCCTTGGCAACAAAACGAATTCTTATTGCTGGTGTTTGTTGCTTAGTAACTAGACTAAATATCTTTCTGACTAGAATGAGGTTACTAGAGTGGGGATGCTTAAAAACAATAAAAGCATTGGTGTATCTTAATTTAGTTATTTTAAGAAAAGGACATACAATTTTGCCAGGCCTTGACATAATTCATACAATACAAATCACAAAAGCCTGGAATCAAACGAATTCTTTGCACTTGCTTCATGATAGGCAAATGAGAATATCTAGCCAATTAGAACACATGCATCATTAGTACGATATTTCATTTTGATTTAAATGATGGAGAAAATACAAAAAATGAAAAAAAAGCCATATATGTCTGCACCCACCAGTAAAAGATGGTGTAATGGAGAAACTTTGGTAGCATTTAACATTGTCACAGCATCAAGTGGCAAATAAGGAGACAAAAATAATTGCAGGGAGAAACTGGTTATTATTATAAAAGAATAATAGTTTTTATACTGGTTAATGTGTTATTGATGATTGTATGTAGAGCATCTGTGTATACAGTGGATTCTTCCTGGCTTTAATAAGCCCTGAACTATTATTATTATTATTATTATAATTATTATTATTGTTGTTGTTATTATTATTATTATTATTATATTATCAAAATAATAAAACTGATTAATAGCTACACTCAGTCTGCAAAGATCCTCTATAACATTTCCGCACAGTACAACTGACCTTGAGGTACTTACACTTGTCTCTGCTTTCATACCTCTTTTAATGATAAATAAACATTGGTCTGCCAAGCAGAATTTTAATTGTCCGCCAGAAAAGCACTTAGTATATCAGAGTGTTATTTATTCAATTGGTGTTTTTAATTCTATTTTACGTGACTAAAAATATGAACAGAATGCAGAGCGATGCATGCTTTACTGCCTATTCACAAGCATTTACAGTATAAACTGGCATGGGCATGAGCTGCTGTTTGGATAAGTTGAAGGTACTCATTTTTCCCACCAATGAATCAGTGAAGAGCACAGGTGTTAAAAATGGTTCTGTCAATCAAATGTCTCATTCGGCTCAGCATGCTTACGGATGAGATTACTCCATATCTGACTCATCAGCTTATCCAAGCCGAATTCCCCAGCTCATAATGGCTGGAAGACATGTACATGTTTCTGGAATTTTTCTTCACGTCCAATGCATTTCTTTCAGCAGCATCAACGTCTACTCTAGTAAAAGATGGATTTAAATAGAACTAAGCCATGGACTCAGTTCTCAGTCATTTAGCAAAGGGGTCTGGTTTTAACTGGTGTATTTATACTTCTCAGTATGTAGCACACTATAAATATTTTCCTATTCTGAACATTTATAAAGCTTCTACAGATAGCAGCTAATGATGGTTGAATATGTTGTGACATACCAACCTACAAAAAACACAGCAGACCTGTATACAAATAACCACCACCCTTAATAGTAACATCATTTAACATCAGACAGCTCGGGGGGGGGGGTAATTTTACTACATGTTACTAACATCTTGTTTATTTTATCATCAGCTCAATAATTCTTCTTATTTCTATGCTCAAAAAAAGCCAGCTTCTAATGCTTGAGTCAATTTGACTTGATCGAACCACAAGCTGCATCTCCCTTTGTTCTGCCTGGCTTATGGCAGCAGAAACTGGCAGCTTCCCCCTGTAATTTTCTCCCCGTGGCCAGGCCTGTATGGGCTGTGTGCCATCATTCCACCTATTCCTTTTGTACCACCGGAATAATTTCTACAGCACTGGCAACAGATTTTCTACTTTTTGCTCGGAGCGTTTCGCCGAGCCTCCAGCTGTCTGCTTCGAAATCATTTTTGACATTTTATCAGGAAAAAAAAAAGCTTTATAAAGTGCAAGATGGATAACTTTTCATAGGCCCAGATTTTAGTGGTTATGTAGGGTAACTTCAGAGGAAGGCGTTTGAGCTTAATTTATAATGTAGTTGGAACAGATCATACTTATTCAGGAGACAAAATCTGAAAGCTCTGGGTCAGGGGTCTAAGGTTTGAACTCTCAACTTGCTGTGTTCCCGGTCCAGATTTATCATTCGGATGATTCAGGTGTTGGAGTATGAGGCTTTCTGGACTCCAGGATTGGCAAAGAACACATGGGATCTGTCTGCATCAGTCATCTGTGGTGGAATGAGATCCATCATGTATCAGCTTGTAGCTGTTTGGAGAAGGCTGGACTGGTGTTGAAAGTATTGGCAGCGCTGATCCATAATAAATGCACCCAGCAGACTGTGGCGCCACTTCTGTATTATGTGTAAGTGTGTATGCGCATATCTGCTGTCTGTACTATATTAAAGAGAGACAGAGACAGAGACAGAGAGAGAGAGAGAGAGAGAGAGAGAGATAGAGCACATATTGGGTGTGGGTGCAAATGAAAGTTTTTGTCTGTCTGCAATTGTATAAAATTAGGTGTTTCAACAAGAATGATAGATCACTTTCTAAAATGTCCTTATATGAAAACTTCTGATTATACATTCTGGGACTGCTCTTTTCCAGCAAGTGGAGTAATGGAAGAAGAGAACAGTCATAAAGAACATTGGCGTGTAGAGTCTGTGTTGTGTGCGTTTCTAAGTAAACTCGTGTCACGTGTTTGATGGATAGAGACAGTATAAAAATTTACTTATACAGATTTCAAAGACAATATATCTTTTTTTAATCCTTCTTTTTATCCACCAAGTCTTTCACAGACCAACAAAACCAATCAAGACAGCTCGGAGTTTCTGCGGTTTATCTAGTTGCTAGAACAGCCTTGGCTCAGAGGAATCTTGACTTGGAGTCCTTTGACACCTCTAACATGTCTCAGCACACGCTTTGTGCAAGTGATCCAAAAAAAAAAAGAAAGAAAAGAATTACGATCCGTTTGATGAAAGAAATGCATACCAATAAAGGCTTGCTAGGTTTGCTGTATGTGCTGTTCAGTGAGGTTATGAGCATCAAGTCAGGTTCTTGTTTGTTTCTTTGTAATGATTGCACTTCAAATAAAATGTGCAATCAAAAATATCGTGTGAAATCTGCTTTCCCATCCTGACCAATGACAATGCGCCCCCTAGTGGCTCAGTTGTGAACATATGAGATGAATAAATTCAACACGTCTCAGTTTGAAGTCCGAATTAATAGTTGATGATAAATTTAACAATCAGAACAAACATGTCGGAAGAAATAGAGAGACAGAGAGAGAGAGAGAGAGAGAGAGATGAAATGGGGGGGGGGTCATCTTATGAAAATGAGTGGAAATGGTTTTGTTGCAGGTATTTGTATTTGACCTTGACAGCATTTTTCAGCATGCATATGGATAGTTAGTGTAGTCAATCACTGGAACAAATAATTGGAACAATAATATCTGGAACACCCATAATTCTTATATACAGTCATTACAACATATTTTACTTTCTCGGCACTAAGTGTTTTTGTATGGCCTACTAGGTGAATTTAGTCGTTAAACTCTATTGTAAAATAAGCACATTTACTTTGGAAACAAACGTTGCACAATGTGCCCATGATTCCACTTGCAATGGAGTAGAGTCTAAATCTGCTAAAAAAAACAACAACCCAAAAACAAATAATAATAATAATAACGGATGTCATGCTCTGAGCTATAATTACACAAAACTGGAAATCTTAGATTATTTCAGTTGACGAGCCTATCTCTTCATCTCATGTGATGGATTATTTTTGAAATGTTTGCGTTTGCAAATTTTAAATGCATGGGGAAAAAATGACCTCAGGATTTGAAAGAATTAGGCTTTAAACGTCATAGCAGTCACTAGCTGGCAGTCTAGAGTTGAATTGCATATCTTATTATCCATATGGATATGTTCAGGCACATTAAAGTCTTTTCAAGGGCTGGCTGGCATGAAGCATTTTAAGACTTGTGTCTGTCATAATAAAAGGAGAAAGAGATTTATAACCTCCTATTGAGACCATTTCCCCCCCACACACAGTCAGTCGATATTACCTACTAAATCTTGCAGCTATGGTTATTCTGGATGGCAGGGGAGGGCTAGGCAGCGGGGGTGAGGCCTGTACCCACATGTTGGCATGGGGAAAAGTTATCATGGATTAACGCCTTGTTTCAGCTCAAAGGCATGCCTTTTGCCATAACTGCCTGGGAAGGATGGCAGGGACAGGACTGAGCTCACACATGCTGTGTGTGGATGTGGAGGTGTCGAGTCAGTTTTTCCGTGGTTTTAGCCACAGAAGAAA
Source organism: Kryptopterus vitreolus (assembly GCA_030449085.1). Lineage (NCBI taxonomy): Eukaryota > Metazoa > Chordata > Actinopteri > Siluriformes > Siluridae > Kryptopterus > Kryptopterus vitreolus. The sequence continues at coordinate 27,032,589 of JACRUU010000015.1, read as the reverse complement.
GAAAGCCCGGCAGGCGCGCACAGTGACACCTCATTGACAGGTATGTCGTGGGGTCCGCGGCCAGCTAGGCTGGCAAGGCTGCTGGAGTAAATCTGCCGTCACAAGCTCCTCTCACCCGAGTGCAAGGCGACACGGTTCTTGTCAGCCCCCGCAGGACAAGGCCGCTGGCAGACATGGCGTTTGACCAAGACCACCAAAGCATCCTGGCCAGTTCCTGTGAAATAGCTCACATGGTTTCAAACCTCATCTACGCGCTGAGATTCACAAAGATTTAAAGACACGCAGCTCATGGGAAATGCACATTTTCCCAGTAAGTGAAATTGGAAATTACACTTTAATATGAACAAACAGCACCTCGAGTTCCCACCGCTTTCTCACCTTTCTTTTTGAGGTGCTACATAATCATATCAATGAAAGATGAGCTAATGGGACATTCTCAAAGGTAGATTTGTGAAATTCTACTGGGCAAGGCAGACTAGAAGTCTAAACCCTGCTGGCATGAGAGTTTCACAAGGCTTTTTAGTGTGTTTAGTGGTATGTGACACTCCTTGAAAGATCTGGCATTCAACATCATAAACATATAGAATGAGAGAAGCAAAAGTAAAAAAAAACAAAACAAAAACAAAGGTAAGTGAAACAAGAGAGAGAGAGAGAGAGAGAGACAGAGAGAGACAGAGAGAGGGGACAGACTCCAAAGAATGGGAGTGTTTGACATGTCCTGTCTGAGTTGATGGATGAGTTGGGAGAGTATTAGTGTGTCCCAGTCTGGTGTCGGATTGTTGTCATAGTGTAAACGTGCTGTTCTCTCATCCAGTGCTTCAGAGCGAAATTCCCTTTTGTTTACGTTATGACGCTCAGTGGCAGACTTCACAGTCATAACAGCTTTACGAAAGACGGTTAACACAAGGCTGAGATCTGGCGCTGCATACACACTTATAATGGCTGAGATAAGAGCAATAGAGGTGGCGTCCCCCACTATGCTATAGGTATTGAAAAGTGTCAAACTACAGCTAGAAATCAGATTACTGCATCTACTAAGCCTAATTATAGGCCATGTATAGAAGCAGAGATGTTATTGCACTGAAAGATGGATTGGAGCCTGGTTCATGTGCCAAGGGGGAGACTCCACATTTCCAGACTGGCTCTGTTCTACTCTGGCGGGTGCCTGAGTATATGTGTGTGTGTGTGTGTGTGTGTCCAAATGGGGGTTACACTGCAGCACACTGTTTAAACTGTTTATGCATACCAGGCTGCTCTGAGTGGCTCTTTGTCATGAGTTGTTTACATAAACTTATTTTGGGAAAATTCCACATGACTGGACAGGATTTCACTATAAATCATTGAATCTGAAGCTTTGTGTAATGATAACTTCTGTCATTGATTTACACCTCCTTAAATGTCGTATATATATATATATATATATATATATATATATATATATATATATATATATATATATATATATATATATATATATATATATATATGTGTGTGTGTGTGTGTGTTACGCACATTTTATGTTTAGAGTTCTACTTATTATTATTATTATTATTATTATTATTATTATTATTATATATTATTATTATTATTATTATTATTATTATTATTTGTAATGTTTTCTTATGGGGAGGATTATAATAACTACTATCACCACTAGATGGCATTTTAGAACCGAGAGACACGCCTGTAACAGTTCAAAGAACACCATGTATTATTATTACACATTTGAAGGGTATCTTGACAACAATTGTGTTTACGTTTCTAGCAAATCAAATTTGAGCAGACAATTAATATTAAATTAATGTTAGCTAAAATACATAAAACTATTTACAAAAATCGATGGCATGACTATCCAAATATAAATAAATCTCATTCATACAATATCCCATTCAATATCCCATTCATGTATTTATTTTTATGGATAATGTAAAATGAAAAAGTATTAACACGTAATTCAACTGAATGCTCATCACATTGTTGTTTGCTTTGAATCAATTGTGTCTTCATATTCTTCTTTGATATATTTCCTACAGAAATAAATGAAGAGAAAGAGAGGTGAATAAAAATGGGATCTAAAATGATTTATAATAAATGTGGGTATGACCTACTTTACCTTATATTTGTTCTTTTTCGTTTGAAGAGATTATAAGATGAAGCGATAATGAAGACAACTAGTAGGAACCCAGCCACTGCAGCTAGGCCAATAATAACGCCCATCTGGTTTGGTTCTGATAAAATAAGATACATTGGGGCCAGACAACAGACAATATACAATTATAAGCACATGTTGACATTCATCATTGTTTAATTTCAAAAGTTGGTTCTACAAACACTATCATCTTAGAATATTAGCCATTTTAGCCATTTTATAATCCTTCATTCCTTTCTTATATTATTTCTTTTTGTAATCTCCACCATTGTATCTGTATGTTTATTGGGACCTCAGTTGCTTTTTATGTGGTATCTTTTAGATGATTTAAATTAAAGTAGCTAGATCTTTAGATCCTGTACAAATTTGATCCTTTTCAGCTAAATGGTGTTTTTCATATGCCTTTCCAGCCACCATGGAAAATTGAATTTTGTTGGTAATGATATATATATATATATATATATATATATATATATATATATATATATATATATATATATATATATATATATATATAAAATCTGGAAAAAAAACAATATCATCACTCTTTATCTGAAACTTTATCTTAGATAGATCTAAGCTGATAAAAAAAACCTATTTTTCTTGCTCAATGATATTAAAGGCAGGGTTTTAAAGCAATCAAATGAAACTCACCTTTGCTGTGACATTCTTGCCCACCAGAGACTAAAAGATGTTTGGTGTTATCAAGTGAGCCATCATTGACCTCAGGCTTTATTCCCAGTAGATGACACATTAAGGGATAAACATTAACCGTCTCAAAAGGGCCAACAATCTTGTTGTTGTGGAAGTCAGGCCCCACTGCCCTGAAGAAAGCCTTCATGTCTAAGGCTTGATTATCAAATCCATGTTCTCCTTTACTGGTCTGAACTGGGAGAATCTGTAAAAGGATCCAAATGATGACCCTTTTCTTTTGAAGACATGTTATAACATCTGAACGAATTGTAAAACGTTTTCACATATATATTTTACAGGGCATACAAACACTCACCCCATTGATTATATATCCTGGGTCAGCATAGAGAACGAGGGGTAAAATACGAGGATTATTTGAATAGTGAAGACGGGCAGGCATATCTTCCTTTTTATAGACATGAAGATTAGGATGGGCACCTTTGAGGACTCGATAGACTTTCTCCAGCATTCCCTCTTTAGGCAACAACATTCCATTGGGGCCGTAGTCTAACAGCTGGAACTTGATATCCTGAAATGAGAATCCCGGGATTTTGGAGAGAATAATCTGTTTTATTCCAGTCCCTCTTTGTACCGTAGTCATGCCATGATCAGCAGTGATGATGATGTTTAGGTGGTCAGCAAGTCCATGTTTTTGTGCTGTTTCACGTATATAGCCGACGGTGCGGTCCACTTTGCTGATTGCATTACGCCGTTCTGGGGTTTCAGGCCCATATTTATGGCCTGTCTGGTCCGGTTCACCAAAATACAATGAGATAAAATCCAGGTCCTGAGTTTTAAACCAATCACCCATCACTTTATCCACATTTACTCTCCAATCTGTCTCATTGGTGTAGTCATATAATTGTGATTCCACCTCACGCACTTGCACTCTTTCATTCTGGTATTTGGCAGCTGTACCTGGAAAATGCAAAGAGCCCGTTTTTAAACCCTGTAAAAAATAAAAATTAAAATAAGATTGTGAGTAAGAGACACATTGAGACATCACCACAAATGACCATTTTTGGTCACTCTTTTTTTTAGTCAATATAGTTTGTTAAATTGCCTAAACACCACATGAAATAGGTTATGACCTCACACTTTTCACATCTACAGAATGAACACAGAATAAATATTTTGAAATACACTAACTGGTTAAATGATTCCTCACCTGTCTTTGAGCTGTAATCCATATTGGTAGACTGCCATTGTCCCAGTAGTCATCGACAAACTGTGTCATGTAGTATTGTTTCTTCTCCTGCGTCGTAGTGTTGAACCATATATTGTGAATCACGCCATGGTTCTCAATGTAACGTCCTATTAGGAGATTCATCGTGTATTAGTTACATTTGTCATTTTTGGTGATTCTTGTAGATGTGATGATAAAAGGAACCGTTAATGTACATTTTATTTTCCTACAGAATGAGCTTATTAAATATGTTATCAAAACCACACATTTTCAGCACACAAAAGTTTCATTCACACCATAATTGTTATTAAGGTTTGTCTAGATTCAGTACATTTACTCATATGATGTTATACGCTGTCCTGCTACCTGCTGTTCTGTCTTTTTACTTACCTGTAAGCAGAGTGAAATGACTTGGACTAGTGATAGTTATATAGGGTGGGATGACATAAGTAGCTTTTACACCATCTTGAGCCATTTTGTCAAGATTTGGTGTGTACACATCCCGGTCATAATCCCATCTGAATCCATCAAAGGAGATGAGCAGCAGCTTGTTTGTTCCTGTTGTACACGGCTCTTCGATTGGAGCAAAGAGAGCTGGAGAGACTGCATACAGCCAAAGACTTACTGTCAGCAACATGGTTAGAAGACGTTCGGTACAATTGCAGTTCTTAGATATGCTTAGATCTTCCTCTGACTGCTGCCTGACCGTCCCTAGACTTTATGGTATTTCACCTTGACATTTATGATCAGATTACCTCAATATATCTTATCACAGCAGCTATATCAGAGGTTAATAATGGGACAGTTTTCACTCAGCACTTTTTGGCACATTTATAACTCTATGCAGATTATGTTAAAGATTTACTTTAGTGATAATATGTATTTGACATGCTATATTTGGACAATTTAATCCAACATAAAATTATATTAGATGTATAATTTAAAAATCATATTAAATCTAATTCAAATTGCTTATTAATAGGTGATAGACAGATAGATGGTACACTATAGGGATTACCATAAATAAAATTTATTACCATAAATAAAAAAAATATGCTTTTATGATATACTATATTGTGTTCGTAAACAAATTGATTAAAGTGATTTTTTTAAACCATTGCTGTCACATGGTTTTGCACAGGAGACAACTCCAACTGTCTCCTACTGTCCAAAACATGCAGGTAGTATGATTGGTTACACTAAATTGCCCATAGGTGTGAAGGAGTGTGTGAAATGTTTGTGTGCAAAAGGCCCTGCAGTCTGGGGTGAATATGCTCAGTTTACACTCAGTGTTACCGGATAGCCTCTGGCTCCAGCATGAACCTGACCGGAATAAAGCAGTAGATGAATGATAAAATTTGAAAAATGAAAAATTTCTCATTTAGGTCTCAAATCAAGTCTTAAACGAAATACAAGGAAATGAGCATTGATAAATTTCTAAATTCAAGACATTAATACTAATGTATATATATATATATATATATATATATATATATATATATATATATATATATATATATATATATTCATCAATATGAAATATGCAATGGAGAGGTGGTATATGAAGAGTTGCAATGTATCACTATAAAATAAATTCTGTGATTCTGTAAAGTGAGGGGAATCTTTCAGACCATAAAGAGTTCATAATTGCTGATATTGCCAACAGAGGGCGCTATTCACTATGGTTAGAATCAAAAACAGCTTTAATTTCAATCACTCGTAGTCCACTGACATTCGCCACTAACATAGTAGTCTCTGTTAATTTAGTTAATTTCAATAGCGGATTTTTTTTTCTTGCAAATACCAAACATCCCGTGTATAATTTCATCCATTTGATCCCTGTACTTGTTAGGATTTATTTTAAAAACTTGAGTTGGTGTACTCAAGAAAATAAATATTTGATACTGTTTTATATCTCCTGCATTGCTTTGATGTCAAGATATGTAATAGCAGTTATTAGTAACGACTATGTGATCAAAATACTCTTTAGGGATGTAACAATATCAATTAGCTAAACATTACGCTTTAAAGATACTGAAAACATGTAAGGAATACACATGAAAACTGATAAATATTTACCAAATAGTCAAGAATAAATTGAAGTCAACTTGTAGGCAAGTTTTCAATTGTCATTTGAATTGTCATTGTCATCAGAGCTACAGGATTCCTGCTCTTGGAAACTGGGAATGGTATCCAATTAGGACAGATCTTTCTATCTCCTAAAAATCATTGCTCATAGAAACTTTCAGGGCACCATAGAAATTTCTTGCTTTAAGTCATTTCTTTCTCATTAACATTGCTGACAGTACGCTCAGCTCTGGTATGTGTACATACATTTTTACATTCTTTTGGGAACTTTGTTGCTTTTCCTGCAGTGAGCAGTTTCTATTCACTTATTTCTTTTCCTGCTGAGTTGCTTTCTCTCTCAGAATTTTGCCTTTGAATATTCCTCATTCCCTGGCTACTAGCGGGTACTCGGCATCACTGACGTTTTTTTTAGTAGTACTCACTGGACATAAAATGCTCTGCCTATTTCTGAACCTTCATCTCTCATTGGAATCTTACCTCTCTGATAATTTTCTCTCCATGTAATATCAATTTATCTTTACATTTGGGTCAGATCACTCCAGTAGTTCATAACACAGATTGAGGAGCAATAAATAACCATGCTAAGTCTTACGTGGTGCTTATGTAGACAGTATATAAATCTCTTGGACGGCATTGATTGGCACCAGCATGTGCTCACTGCCTTGGACCTGATCATCTCAAGGACACTGCGTCTGACTTGGACATCCCCGGCATTGAAAGCATGGCAATGCCAATGTTGACATGATGCACTTGGCTGGCAAATTTGAATCCTGGCTCTGTGTAGAATCTGGCCCAAATCCCTCATTCTAAACAGCTTGCTGGTCACAAAGGCCCAAGGCCGGCAATGACCAGCAAGCACAACAAGAAGCCCAGAAAACAGTCTGAATTACTCTCTAGAGGAATCAAGAACTTGGCAGCAGGGATAGCTCAAATCAATGATACAGGAACTGAGACTATACAAGTCTGGAGCTTTTCAACAGAAGCTTCCATATAGCGAAATATCCAGTCATTCCTCAGTCCACTTATCAAAGGAGTATGAAGAAACAATGTTTAAAAAAGCATCTGGGTGGTATTTCTTTAAGAATAGTAATTTCCTAATAAATGAGTCATTACTTTCAACTCTGGTTTTAGTCTCTAATAACGTTTATGTTAATACCATGGTGCAGGAAGCTATGACACTCTTAAATAGTGCTTGCATATTGAAGATGGTTGATGCTTGAGAAAAAAATTATTATGATGTCCTCCCTCATTGTCCGGAATGTGCAAGCGCTCTGAACTCATCTGCCTTCGGGATATAGGAGGGCTGCGTAAAGGCGGCGCATGCCAGGGAAGACGGATGAGGAGGCGGAGCGTCCTCAATAAGACATGGCTGGAGCTCATCCCGGTGTGGCAGATCCGTACCATCTTCAAACCAGCACATACCATAAAAGGTCACCGGACGGTGAGTGAGCTGGAGAACCTCGGGCTCCCAATTAAGGATGAACTGGCTTCTAATCCTAACCCTCTCTCTACTGGCTCGATGGCAGAGAGTAAGGAGTGAAGTAATCAGCTGGTGTCATGACCCGAAAGCATAAAAGCATGAGATAGAGTCAGCATCGGCTTCTGTAGTGAACGTGAAAAGCCGAGATACAGGCAGTGTGGCATGGCGATGCAACATCTTTTTCCTTCAGCGAACCATGGTTACATACGTAACCTAGAGACGTTCTCTTTCAGGAACTTGAGCTGCATCTGATGATCAATGACACATCAATATGAAGGTCCCAGAAAGAGGGTGTTGCATCATTTCTCTGCAATTTTCTTTTCTTTTTGAAGAAAACAAGGATCACATGGTTTACAATAAACGGCTTTTATTCAAATTATTATTGGTGTCCTTCCAATTTCTGAAAACTGAAACTGTTTTCATTTAGCTTTGTCACTATGCAAGCATGTATATTGACTGTCTTCTGAGCCCGAAAGATTCTTAGACGATATGAATTCATGGTGTGAGGTACACATGGTGTGAACTACTGTCACATGATTGGAAGTTTCTATAGTTGTGTACTGTATGAATGGGTGTAATAGTGTGTGGCTTTTTAGAAAATAATAACTTAAAATAAAACAGGTCCACTCAGTATGTTACAGCATCTGAGTCTATACACCAGTCATGGAACTTCATAATCCAAATATGCTCAGAAGTAGAAAATCACACGTACTATTATTATAGTAATTAATTTCATTGAACTTTATTGAGTTAATGATTTATCTTTGCATTTAATGCCAAAAGTCTGTAAGCAAATTCAAGATATTTACACATTTGTAATCGTTCAATTTCTAGACAGAATCAAAATAAAGTAACTTCTTGCCAAAACTCTACAGTTGACTCTAAAAAAACTCAACAAATGTTTAGTAAGCAGACAATGGAGACAGATGAATGTCCGTGACCCAGTTTATCAACTATCATCAGTTTTAATTGCTTTAAAGAATCTAGAATGATATTGATGTGCAAATGAAGCTTTAAGCCAAACAAGATCAGCGTTGCACTGAGAAGTATACCGCCGATAAAAAACATATATAGGTATAGTATTACCAAGGGAAATAGAATGGATAGCCAGATAGATGTATGTTTTATATATTTATTAAAACAATAATAATAAGATACGACTGTAGTGTTCAATATTGAATAGCAATTGTGTTAAATATTTGTGTCAAATATATAAGTGCAATTCTAAAGGTAGGAATGCCTGCAAGCTAACCAAACCTTTTATCTTGGTCTATTTTTCTTACGTAAAGTTGAAAAAAAAAATCAATAATGTGTATTGAAATGCTTTGAAAAAAGCCTTACATTAAGGTTCTTTAAGGGCTTGAAAAGGTATTTTGCCAAACAGTGGGGCATGAAACGCGCACTGACATGGGCAAACTAGGCAGCTAACTAACCTAGCATGCTACTCAAAACAGCGTTTGGCTATAATTGCTAGCTAGCTAATCCTACATTTCTTTATAGTTAGTTAAATACTGAACACAAGAACAGAATAGAAAAGTAAAGCATTTGTGAAGTTTTTTTTCACCAGAAGACTTAGCTACCCTAGACAGACTTAATACTTTTAATACATTTAAAAAATTCCACAAAACATGAGAATGCGTGTGTGTCTAGAGTGGTCTGAGAGCAATGTATTAAAAACCACTGGGATTCCAATATAACACCACACCACAAACAGCCTACATCCACTATCTTGCGTAGCACAAGTTCACTGTCAAATTCACAGTAGAGCATTTGGGCCAAGTCAGCTAAGGCACTCTGGGGACATGATGCACAAATTAGTGAGCTCTTACATAGTATATCTAATGATGCAGATGAAAAACAAGAAACACAGACTGATGTGTATGCACTCAATGCCAGTCTGGCCATTTTAAATGTGGTATTCATGGCACACTTAACTGGTTCTAGGGTACAAATTGTAATTACAGAGAAATTTGAGACTTGATATTGACATTGATATCTCTACAGAAGTATTGGTCTTGTGTTCATTGTGAGAATTTGTGACGGGAACATGGTGAACTTTTTTAAAGTGAGGCATTGGCTCAGGACTCAAAGATCTCAGGTTCAAATCCCATCACCACCAAGCTGCCAGTGGTGGGCCCATGAGCAAGGCCCAACCATCTATTGCCTCAAAGTTGGTCTGGATAAGGGCGTAAACATGCTATAAATGAAAAGTGAAATTCGTTATGTGTTAGAGTTCTTACAGTTCTACAGACACTATTTGCAGTGAAAACTGTCCTATGGTCATAAAAGTAAACGTTGGTCATAAGGAAATAGAAACACTGTTTTTTCTATTTCTGTTTTCTTTGGTGTTTAATTTTTGGCAATAGAGAACATGTTTTTTTTCTTCACTGAATGATGGCTTGTTAGAAAAGACGTGGGCAAAATTGTTGGTACCCTTTGGTCAATGAAAGAAAAAGTCACAATGGTCACAGAAATAACTTTAATCTGACAAAAGTAATAATAAATAAAAATTCTATAAATGTTAACCAATGAAAGTCAGACATTGTTTTTCAACCATGCTTCAACAGAATTATGTAAAAAAATAAACTCATGAAACAGGCATGGACAAAAATGATGGTACCCCTAACTTAATATTTTGTTGCGCAACCTTTTGAGGCAATCACTGCAATCAAACGCTTCCTGTAACTGTCAATGAGACATCTGCACCTCTCAGCAGGTATTTTGGCCCACTCCTCATGAGCAAACTGCTCCAGTTGTGTCCGGTTTGAAGGGTGCCTTTTCCAGACTGCATGTTTCAGCTCCTTCCAAAGATGCTCAATAGGATTGAGGTCAGGGCTCATAGACGGCCACTTTAGAATAGTCCAATTTTTTCCTCTTAGCCATTCTTGGGTGTTTTTAGCTGTGTGTTTTGGGTCATTGTCCTGTTGCAAGACCCATGACCTGCGACTGAGACCAAGCTTTCTGACACTGGCTAGTACATTTCTCTCTAGAATTCCTTGATAGTCTTGAGATTTCATTGTACCCTGCACAGATTCAAGACACCCTGTGCCAGACGCAGCAAAGCAGCCCCAGAACATAACAGAGCCTCCTCCATGTTTCACAGTAGGGACAGTGTTCTTTTCTTGATATGCTTCATTTTTTCGTCTGTGAACATACAGCTGATGTGCCTTGGCAAAAACTTCGATTTTTGTCTCATCTGTCCACAGGACATTCTCCCAGAAGCTTTGTGGCTTGTCAACATGTAGTTTGGCATATTCCAGTCTTGCTTTTTTATGATTCGTTTTCAACAATGGTGTCCTCCTTGGTCGTCTCCCATGTAGTCCACTTTGGCTCAAACAACGACGGATGGTGCGATCTGACACTGATGTTCCTTGAGCATGAAGTTCACCTTGAATCTCTTTAGAAGTCTTTCTAGGCTCTTTTGTTACCATTCGGATTATCCGTCTCTTAGATTTGTCATCAATTTTCCTCCTGCGGCCACGTCCAGGGAGGTTGGCTACAGTCCCATGGATCTTAAACTTCTGAATAATATGTGCAACTGTACTCACAGGAACATCTAGTTGCTTGGAGATGGTCTTATAGCCTTTACCTTTAACATGCTTGTCTATAATTTTCTTTCTGATCTCTTGAGACAGCTCTTTCCTTTGCTTCCTCTGGTCCATGTCGAGTGTGGTACACACCATATCACCAAACAACACAGTGATTACCTGGAGCCATATATATAGGCCCAATGGCTGATTACAAGGTTGTAGACACCTGTGATGCTAATTAGTGGACACACCTTCAATTAACATGTCCCTTTGGTCACATTATTTTCTGTGTTTTCTAGGGGTGGGGGTACCATCATTTTTGTCCATGCCTGTTTCATGAGTTTATTTTTTTACATAATTCTGTTGAAGCATGGTTGAAAAACAATGTCTGACTTTCATTGGTTAACATTTATAGAATTTTTATTTATTATTACTTTTGTCAGATTAAAGTTATTTCTGTGACCATTGTGACTTTTTCTTTCATTGACCAAAGGGTACCAACAATTTTGTCCACGTCTGTATATATATATATATATATATATATATATATATATATATATATATATATATATATATATATATATATATATATAAATATACACAGTAAGAGTATAAGATAAAAGTATACAAGTTTGGCATTGTAACATGATATTTTATTAATTTATTTTCCATTTATTTGTGACAGCAAATGTGAATAAGTGAATAAGAATTTGTAATACATTTACCTCATGAGTTGTGCAGACAATTAATGACACATTTGACGGATTCTACAGAGAAAAATGTGCTTTGTTTATTTAATACATTATTTAATACAGATCGCATTCTGTAATGTCAGAATGCAATCTGTTTTGAACACATTTAAAGTTCGGAGGAGTAATATTTTAAACTTATTGACCTGCATATGTTTTCCAATAATACTGCAAGCAATATCTCAGGGGAGTACAATAGCTTAGAGGTCATGTATTCTGGCATTCTGTTAGAGGAAAAAAAAATCACTAGATTCAGTCAACTCTGTAACAATTTGGATTTGACAAAGTTATTATTTTAGCTGCAACTGATGGATATGAGTTAAAAATGCAAACTATCAATTGTAATATGAGGTTATTCACATTTAAAGTGTAATATGCCCGGATGCTTTTAAAGCTGAATGTCTACAATGTGGACTTTATATTCATTATATACTACAATGCAGATATTTAGCTTTAAAAACCTCCAGGGATATTGCGTTTTGCAGATATATTGCATTGTGAAGATATTTTTGTTATCAATCTATCTCTATTACACTGTAGATATATTAACATTGAAAATGTCCACATATTTTAGAACCTGCTTGGATATTTTGTTCCCTGTTTATACATATACAGGGACACGTTTTCCTTATAGATGTCAAACTGACAAGGAAATTACTGTAACATACCCAAAAGAGCACTTGAGCCAAAAATCAAACAAATTCCCCTGACAAACAAACGGAGAATAAACGCTTCATTGATCTTGAATGAAGACTCTTGAAGTTAAAGAAATACAAAGCACTAAAGTAACATTACATGTATCAATGACAAAACATTAAAGAAAGGTATACAGTAAAAAGCGAGCTAATGTCAGTTAATCATTTCTTCTTGAATACATTGTCAGTATTCTTGTTAAGGATTTTTGCCATCACTTACTTTTAGAATTGAGGTCCCGTGATCATATTTAAGTAGCTTCACAGGGAATATTGTCATAGTAAATATCCTTTTACCTTGTAAGGATTCATCCAATATATGACAGGAGAAAATATTTGCGATAAAAGTGTTAAACACAAAACAGCCAGCAAAATTTCTGCTAAATGTCTGCTAAATAAATGTCTGCTTGCTACAAATATAATATTCATTTGAAAGAGTACACCGTCCCACAGTGCTGTGAACACTACTTTTTATACTACATGAGATTCGGCATTCGATAACCTGGCATTATCTTCCCATAGGCCTGATCACAGGCTGGACAGGTATACAGATTAACTGCATTGGGTATGTTGGATTAAAATTGCAACTCCGGTCTGTAGAAGTGGTATAAACACAAGCTTGGCAAATGATTGTGTGTCTGTGTCTTTCTGTACAAGCAGGGATAGAAGTAAGCCATCATAAAGCTCTACTCAGAGTAAGGCTGCAAACACCACACTAGGGCCTATGGCAAAGATTCACATTTATTACAGGCTTGAAAAAAAAAAAAACACTTCATAACACACAGTGTAAGCCTGATAGTTCCAGTGCCTTATGTTAACCTGGTAAAAGATTTAGGGATAATGGAGACCACAGTTTTAAAGATTGAAGGGTTTATAGCTTGATGTGAGTGGAAAGTCTGCAGTTGTAGGCAGTCATATATCCACTGTGAAGGTCTGGAGAAATAAAGAGTTATTAAAAACACCAGACTGAATGTAATTATAGACTGGAATAGAATCAGTGGGTTGTTTTGCACATATGAGCAGGTGGAATTTTTGCTCTGAGACAGATGGGTTTGAGTGGCAAGTTTCTCACAACAGTATTCGCACAAATTAAGCCATTTGTATCAATGCCGGAGAAGAAAAACACATGGCAAATTGATAGGATTCCGGAAACATTTAAGTACCAACCTGAATGGTACCAAATTGTAACACAAAGCTGAGATTTTTTAAATGTAGCTTCCTGTTAATCTCTGGACTTGATCATTAGTTTTCTCCAAACAAATCCATTTGACCACAAAAAGAAAAAAACATGCACAATTAACCAATGCACTAATAATGTATGGATATACTAGACTTTCATTTTACTCATATTTTTGTTATTTTTAAAATATAATTTTAGATTAATTGCACTGATGCATATTTCTTTCAGAGCCAGAGGCAATATTGACAAGGCAAAACACAATGTGCTGGCTTGTGGAAGAAACCTTGAGAGGATTAAAAAGGACCTATTGTTTTCTATGCAATGTGGCTTAGTGAAATTCATAGATGATTAGTCCTGTATAACTGTACATAAATTGTATAAAATGCTAAAATGTTTATTTTTATATGAGCATATCAATCTATATCTATCTATCTATCTATCTATCTATCTATCTATCTATCTATCTATCTATCTATCTATATATATCTATATATATATATATATATATATATATATATATATTTTTTTTAAATAGTCTATAATTAGACCAAATGATAATGGAATGTAATTTCCTTGTTGCTACAGTTGATCATCTGCTCCTTTAATATGTATCTAACCTAGAAACATGAATATAGTATAGAGCACCACCACCGCCATTATAGTTAATGTATTAAAGGTAGAGAGCCAATGAGGCCTAAATTTATGGGTAATTGTGGGTAAATGAGTAATTTAAGGGTAATTGTTCGAATAGAAATATGATCAAGTATGGAACATTCAATGTCATTTATCTTTTAACGGTATATACATCATGATAGGTCAGTTCATTTAAAGAATGGTTGAAAAGGTAAATGATTGAATGGTTAAAGAACTCATCATCCTGTTGCAACGCAAATACATTCCACCTTCTCATAGTCATTTGTAAGAATCAAATCTGCTGCTGTACTTCTTTGTAATCAACGATTATTGCTTAATTTCTTTTAGCGGCAAATGTTGTTACACAGCGGCAGTCACATACGGATCTAATACTGATATCTCTCCGATTAATTAAGTGTGTTAATTGTGAGTGTGACAGATGAATACAGCATGGTTGGCTTCCCCCAAGCGCTCTCTCTTCTGCACACCTCTGTTCATCACTAGGAGATCAGGCTTTTCAAACTCCACCAAAGCTGCAGCTGACTAATTACCTGTCATTAAGGTTGAACCCGCTCTAAACACACTCCACACAGACACACACTCAGCGGGAAAGATGTGTGCATGTCTGGCCTTGTTTGCTGTTTTGGTTTTTGCTTCATGAATATCTGATGTAGCGTACTGAAGATGTGCAGTGCTGATTTGCATCAGGCATGTCATAATTATATTAGCAGAATTAGACAGAGTGGAATAGATGGAGCCGGTTTTATCATGTTAATTTATGCTGGGAAATCAAACATGGCTGCCATAGACTGTAGGGTAGTAATTACTGTCAAACATGAGGTATGTCCATGGTGACAAAGCTAGTCTGTAGCATACAAGCATAAGACATACTGCCATCTGCTTGTCTGGAGAAGACAATGTCAACGTGCCTCCACTGAGCAACATCCCAATTCATCTATCTATTTATTTATGTATTTATTCTGAAACAAGATTGTTGGCTTCCACAAATGCAAACATTGAATTAATATTCTAAAACGATTACGACCATACTGTATGCTATCATTAGTATAGATATTTCCAACAGTATAACGTACATTTTGGTGCACAAAACTGCTATTTTAAATGACCACACTTTATCCTAAGACACTTTGGGTTAGTGATCTTTCATGTGAAAGCTATTTGATCAATATCTTATTGTTTAGAGCTATGGTACCATAAACTTTATGAGTTGTTTTTAATGCTATTGATTTGATTGAATTTTATTAAAATAATTTTATTGTCAAACTTATCGGCTCTCAGTTACCTTCTGAGTATATCTGTGCATGATTTTGCTTATGTGAGTGAAAATATACATAAAGCTTTTTAAGTTTATTTTGCCATTGTAATATTTGTTATTAATTTATCTCTACTACACTGTAGATATATTTGCTGTATTGATTAACAAAATCAATTAACTTCTTTTTTTGCTCAGTGCACTAGTTTATGGGTATCACATGCCTACATATCTCACTGTGTGTCAGTGTATATATTTGTCTATTTATATGTATGTCTGTGTACCTTGAATGGTGCAGTGAGGCATGCCATAGGGTGTGAGATTGCTGTGCCACCTTAGCGCCCTCCTCTGACTGCTGACTGGCCACTGGAACAACAGTCCCTTGTGTGCTGACAGTGATTTATGGGTAATTTAAAAAGTCATTCTTTTCAAAGCAGCTGGCTGCGGAGAGGGCATCCATCTGTGGCTTGTTCCCACACAGTTAGGGCAAAAAAACCTAATTTGAATTTACCTTACAGATTAAGGCAAATCAGACCTGCATTAAATTGGTTGCATCCTTACGGTCTTCTATTCATTTACGTTAACAAACAACCCTTCCAACTGCCCTGTCTGTCTCTTAACAATGTGAAATGAGAAAAAGTTCTACTTAATAGATGCAAATGATAAACTCCAAAGTTTTAGTTAAAGTGCTTGTTGAACATCCCGTTACATATTAAATAAACCTCTTTGCTGTTATCGCCAATTTGATACTTTTGAGGCACCAAATCTATCACTTTTATTGTCACATCATTACAATGATGAGTGAAATCATTGAGAGCTTGCTCCAGACAATGAGGGATCAATTTACATATAGACAGTTACATACCTACAGGTATATACAGGGTGACAATATTCAATATATATGCATACATACTTACAATATTTGATATATACATACATACATACATACATACATACATACATACATACATACATATATACTCAGTATCACAAAATATGTGCAAAGAAAATCTTTTACACAAACTGCTGTAGAGCAGCAAATAGTGCGGATGATTGTAGTGCACTGATAAACATGTATTATTCATACGCAATGTGATATATGTAAGGGCATGGATGTGTTTTGGATATATACAGTGTATATACAAATATATCATTGTATTAACGCCATGTGTGCCTAGATTCCAGTGTTAAAGTGTAGTGTGTAGCATAGTGGGAATGTGCAATAGGATGTATTCATTCTGATTGTTCATTATATCCCTGTTAGACATAGGAAAAAAGCTATCCCTCAATTGGCTAGTGTGGGATCGGATGCAGCAGAGGCGTCTTCATGAGGGCAGCAGAGAGAACAGTGGGTGGCTGGACACAAGGGTGGCTGCCTGATGTAGATGTCCTGTAGGGAGGGAAGCTCACCTCCAACAATGTGGCGGGCAGCTCGCGTAACCCTTTGCAGAGCTTTTCGGTTGCTAGAGGTGCTGTTTCCAAACCAAACTGTGATGCAGCCTGTCAGGATGATCTCCAAAGTGTAGGTGTAGAATGTTCTGAGGATGCTGGGGCTCATTCCAAACTTCCTCAGCCGTCTTAAAAAGAAGAGGCGTTGATGTGTCTTCTTCAGCACGGCATCTGTCTAAGTGGACTATGTGAGATCCTCGCTGATGTGAACACCGAGGAACTTAAAGCTGTTAACCCGCTCTACAGGTGTCTCGTTAATGATAATGGGTGTGTGTTCTCTGCCCTGTCTTCTGAGGTCCACAACCAGCTCCTTGTCGACTGAGAGGTGGTTCTCTTGACATCATTAGGCCACATCATCTCTGTAGGCAGTCTCATCATTGTCAGTGATTAGGCCTATCAACGTGATGACGTTTCTGTATAGTGGTGTGTGTATAGGGAGTACATGAGTGGGTTTAGGAGGCAGCCTTGATGAACACCAGTGTTGAGGGTCAGAAGGGGTGATGTATTGCTGCCAATTCTGATCTCCTGACTTCTGGCTGTCCGGAAGTCCAGGATCCAGCTGCACAGAGATTTGTTTAATCCTAGAGCCTGTAGCTTTGTGACAAGTGTGGCAGGCACTGTGGTATTGAAAGCTGAGCTGTAGTCTACAAACAGCAGAGATTCGATTTGAAAAATAATATCTTTATGGATCTCAGGTTCAGAACAGGTTTGAGTCAATTAGTTTCAGTGAAGGAAAAATCTAATATTACATTATGCAAAGACATACTCTCATACTGTGTACTTCCGTTTTTGTGTTTGTTTGAGGACGTCCCACATATGTTCATGTATCCATATGTGATATAGTGTAGTTTATGATCATAATCATTTATAGCCATTTTGCTGTTGTCTTTCCTATATGTATGTTATGGTTTTTTTTAATGAAATATGAACTATTTCTCTATAATGCTGTGCTTCACAACTAAAAGATTACTGGCACGGCCCTCTCTTGAAATTAGAGTTTCTAGAAGTTCAAAGTGCTTTTTAAGGAGAATCTGGGGCAGTACATCTTACTATCATTTCTAGATAAGCAACGCGCCTTTACTAGACTGCATGTAATGGTAAAAATGGCATGTGTTCAGCATATTATTCTGTGCTTAGTGTGATGGCCAAGTGTGTGTCACCCTGCAGGCTGGTGAAAGCTGCCCTGTTTGCTCCATAACATCTGTTACATTAAATATGCATAAATAACACAAGAACTAGTATGATATGTTCCCTGTGAAATTGTGTTACAGTTACTCCAAGAGCGCTAGATTCCAATAACTAAATACGTAATAGGCGAAGAAAAAGCGAATGTTGCTGGATAGTCCTTTTTAAACTTTTTTCTAGCATACATTGCATTTAGCATTACAATGCTCAATTTTATAAGCAGACCTTCTTAAATGTTTATTTTTGATAGTAATTTATAGTTCATTTTCATATCATTTGCCTATCTGTCTGTGTGTCTGTCTGCCTATCCATATATATATATATATATATATATATATATATATATATATATATATATATATTATATATATATATATACACACACCATATTTGACAATTAAAAACACATTAAAAAATAACATTGAAATGAACAAGAAATTAATATTATTTTCCATTATGAAATGCACATTCAATAATTACACATTTTATTAAAGGGGGAGATTTTGATTGGAATTTTGTATATTTATGACATCTGTTAAAATTAGAGTATTAGAAATATATATAGTAGTCATTTATAGTACATTCAATTAAACAATCGATTAAATGTGTGTTTAACATATTCTATTATATAAATATAATAAATATATATATAAATATTCTAATCTATTGACAGCCCTAGTTAAAACAATTATTTTAAATAAAGAGAAATGCAATGTTGTAGCTAGTGTTACATAAACAGAGTGCAAAAGAAATGAAATGTGCAAATATATGTATGTGAGTAATCGAACACATATATGAGTAGCTATAATTATCTGTTAGGTGAGTTATCTGAGGTGTTATCTGTTATCTGAGGTGAGTCATTGTACAATTCACTGGATATAGAAGGGATGATTTCCTTGTATATTTATATATGCATATGTCTGTTTGTTTACATTTAAAGGTATACACTATGCATAAGGAAATGTATATCAGCCGGGGATTTGTTCATTTGTTAATTAAGTGATTGGTTAAGAACCATTCTTTGAAAGTAGTTTGATATGACCTCAAGGTTCACATCATGGATTAGCCTCCAAGTGCTAATGGGCACAGCTGCACAGTGTCCAGATTCTGCCAAGTGTGTATCACCTGCCTGTTGAGTGAGTGTTTAGAGTGCCAGTGTTTATTAATAGAGAGGTAGAGGTGCCAGTTCCTAACTAGTCACATCCAGCGATCTGGATTTGGGATAACGACAGTGGCCAATTAGCGCTGTGGACGCAGCTCGGCAGGTGGGGGCCTTGCAAACAGTCGGGATTCCCTGTTGTCTGCCAGCTGATGGCAAAGCAGACGGCCTCTAATCAGCTAGGAGTGACAGGGCTCCTGAAAGCAATTCTCGTGCAGTAATCCTCTCCTCTGAGGACTGCGTGGGAGATAAGTTGGCTAGGTTAATGCACCATGGTCTCCTCTGCAGCCACTGACAGCGCCCTGACAGCCAGACATGGCCACCGTCGCTTGTTTATGCTAATGGCATGTCACGACTGGGCAGATAGAGATGTTGTGGGTGTGGGACAGAGCTGGGTACACTCACATACACACTCCAGAACCTGCAAAGCCATGACCTGTAAGCAGCCCCTTACAGTGCAATATGGAGGCACGACACTAATCAGGCCTAACAAATCAGACATGTGTGTCCGCCAGGCTGGTGCTTCACATTTTAACTAATGCCACAGCTTCTGAACAGAGATATCCAAATTAACCTAGACATGGTCTTTAAATGTAATTTTCCATTATTTAATAAGGCATTTTACCACTTCACTAATCATGAAATAAAAATCCATGAAAATCTGTGGAAACTTTTCCTTTCTCACATGAGCTGCCTTCAGGTAAATAATGATTTTGCTTATTGGCTGTAGCATGCCACAAAGAGCTGCCACAGAAGCTGCGAGAGTTTGTGCTTAAAATCTGCATCAGCAGAAATATTTTGCTGGGTCTGCACCTGGATACATATATTGAGTGATTATAAATGTGTACCTGGGTGCTGGTAATGGTTAATGGCTGGGGGTGATCCTTGT
Organism: Kryptopterus vitreolus; assembly: GCA_030449085.1. Taxonomy (NCBI): domain Eukaryota; kingdom Metazoa; phylum Chordata; class Actinopteri; order Siluriformes; family Siluridae; genus Kryptopterus; species Kryptopterus vitreolus. The sequence continues at coordinate 27,012,254 of JACRUU010000015.1, read as the reverse complement.
CCCTCAGTGCTTGTCCCTCGGGCAGGTCAACAGCTCAACAGGGAGTTAGGTATGGAAGGCTATTACTTATATGTGAGCACACAGGGAGGAGCTGACGAGGTAGGGAGCCATGAATCAAGGGCGAGCAGCCATCACACAGAGATTGATGAAAAGCCAACGCATGGTTAAATCTGATTTCATTTACAAGCACAATTTTACTGGAGGTGTGTGCATGGATGCACGTGAGCTGAGGGGACAAACAACATGCCTCAGGGCTGCGATTTAATAAAACAAATACTTGTAATAAATAATGGCACGATGACTTTGATGGAATACTAGTGGGACTGCCTTGATCATTGATGCAAAAAAGATGTGAGTCCTCATTTTGGCATCTTCATCCGAGGTCATACTGCCTTCTTTACATGCTTATAGCCTGCAAAGATGCATGACATCAATTGTTTATCATTTGATTTTTTTCTCTCCAGTATTAATGCATTGAAAATGGAAAAGAATGCATCATCTGTCAAACAAATGCAAATGCAATCATGAAGCGGTAGGCGCCAAAACTTTTTTAAATCATCATGGCTTTGCAAATTACAACATGTTTCATCCAGTGTTTATGTGACTTTGGTATGTCGTACAAAAAAGAGAAAGAAATGTATTTTTATTTTCTGTATTTACTTGAGTTGCATTGCATATAGATGAATAGTAATGCAGTAAGATTATTGTTGGGATTATTGTGGGTAGTTTTTTTTTCATACAGATGATTTTAACAACTTTTTATATTCAGAATAGACAATAAAAAATCATTTATTCACCCATTTTTATATAATGTACCAATATCCTATCATACTACTATACTATTTATTAAAACTTACCGGTGTGTTTGTAAAATAATATGACCAAAAAGTAATTATATTTAGTAAGGGTTTTTTTTTCTTCTTTTGTTTGTTTGTTTATATATATTTATATTATATTTATATAAATATTACATATTTAAAATACTTTTCATCAATTTAGTAGCTGTTAGAGACACTGTCTATTAAATAAAGTTAATACATTACAACTCCAGTTTCCTAAAAAGTTAGGATGCTCTGTAAAATAAATAAAACAGACTGTAATGAGTTGTATTTTATTCATAATAAATCATAGAAAGAATATGAAATATGTAAACTTTTGAGGTTTGCACTTTTATGGAAAAAAATGAGGAAAATTTAAGTTTGATGGAGGCAAACAAACTGTGTAGCTTTCCTTCTTTTAACATCAGTTCTTATGTGTCTGGGAACTGAAAACACCAGCTGGCATTTTGGGAGAGGAATGCTGAATTGTGCCTGATACAGGATTCTAGCTGCTTAACAGTACTGGGTTTTCTTTGTTGTATTTTTCATGTGGCACTAAATGCTTTCGAATGTTGAAAGGTCTGGTATGCAGGCAAGTACAGCTCTCAATTCAACATTCCTGTGGAGTCATTGCAGGTTTTTGAATTGAATGCCGATAACAAGACTAGACTCTCTCGTCTTTTGTATGGTGGATGAAACATTTATGATTTCCAAAAGAAAAAAAAGAAAAAAAAAATCAAAATTTGTTTCTTCTGACCACAGAACAGTTTTCCACTTTCTACTTTCCCCAGGTTTTTTGGATGCCATGTTGAAATATATTCACAAACAATGATTTCTGGAGGTGTTTTTGAGTCTATGCAGTAATTTCCATTACAAAAACATACCTGTTTTTAATGCAGTGCCCCCTGAGGACCAGAAGGTTACAGGCATCCAGTATTGATTTTTGCCCTTGTCCCCCATGCACAGAGATTTTTTACAGATTTACTGGAATCTCTTTAAAATATTATTTACTATAGATGACTAGATATTTAATTAATATACTGAGCAATTACATGTTTATGACCATTATTCTGAAATTGTTCCACAATGTGAAGAATGGATTTTTGCAGGTTGTTGAACGTCTGAAGATGCTCTTTCTACTGTATAACTGACCTGTTGCCATTTAACCTTATTAGTTTACCTTAAATGTTACTCCGAGCTGTTTCTTTCTTACCAGAATATACTTTTCCAGCCTTTAGTTGATCCTTCCTAACTGTTGTAGGAAGAACAAAAAAATTATTTTCCTCTTTTCTTAAAATGGTAGATGTCCAACAGATTTATTTTTTTAAAATAAGATTTTAATATTTTTCTATATTGTAGTGTGCATAAAATCTGGATTTCTTGCAAATATGTGCATTCAGTTTGCATTTTTATTTTACACATCATCAATATAATTTGTGCTGCATTTTCACAAATATTTAGGCATATGTTCAGAAAACAGTTCTTGCAGTTTTCTCTGAATTTTTATTAAAAATTATGTAACATCAAGTAATTAACATAAAAATATTATGATCCATTTCACCTACAACTAATAAGAACATGAATGAGATTTTAGCATGCATAAACTCAAGACAAAACATTAAGACATATCAAATGATTCATTGAAATTACTATCCACGACACTCATACCTTATTCTCCGATCCCCCTATTCAGATTCTTACAATATACATTTGGGATGTGACCAAATTAGGGAAATGTAATATTTTTTTTATTACCGATAAAGTATAGTGTATAGTGTAGTGTGACTTAATATACGGTTGATCAAAATAATTTTTACTTGAGGTAAGAACATGTCTGGAAGTGCTACTAATCCTCAGTAAAAGCTTTGGTAAATGGCATGTCAGTACAGGTTGAGTAGTTCTACAGCAGACAGTAGAAAGGAGTTATGGGATAGCCTCAGTACTTTGTGTATTATACACCATTCGACATCCCCAGGGTGCTCCATCCAAATGTGTGCCTGATCCGCTCCAGCCTTCTGCTCTAATTTTATAATAATGATATTTGCCCAGGACGCCCTCTGCTTGCACAGTGTAATTACTTACATTTTATATGATGTCCATTATTGGAATTCGATGCCGATAAGAGTGCTCCATTAGAGCTTGTTATTATCACAGCTTGCTTTTTGCAACACTGTCATTATTATTTTACACTCTGTAGACTGGCAGGGTTTACAGCCTTGTTGGAGAGTTGGTATGATCCCGAGTCCTGTTGTTTGAGGGACTAAGCTGCACGGATAGCTAGTTGTGTTTACATATGAACATGGTCTATCAGAATTTAGTTTTATTTTATATATATATATATATATATATATATATATATATATATATATATATATATATATATCTATATATATATATATATATATATATATATATAGATATATATATATATATATATATATATCTATATATATATATATATATATATATATATATATATATATAGATATAATATACAATCTTCCCACTTTCTATGGGCATTAAGGTAAGGCAGGATACACCCTGGATGGAATGCCAACACACACACACACACACACACACACTCACAATCGCACACACATTTATACACTAGGGACAATTTTCCAAGGTGTGCATGTTTTTGGACCGGGGGAAACCGGAGAACCCGGAGAAAAAACCCCTGAGGCACAAGGAGAACATGCAAACTCCACACACACATGGCCGAGACGGGAATCGAACACGGACTCTGGCGGTGTGAGGCGAACGTGCTAACCACTAAGCCGCCGTGCCATTATATATATATTTTTTTCTTTATTCTTTTAAAAAAAAATTATTTTCCTTCATAAATTCACACGTAAACATGCTACAGAATATTAGTAAGAATATTTATACAGAAAATTTGTCTTATGCTGAAATATTTTTTATTTTTTTATACTAACATCATTCAGAGTTAAGCTACATGCTGATATTCTCACTTCTCATGTTTGCCCCATCTGAAAGAAACTACTACTTTCCATTTTCACTTTTTATGACCTGTAGCAACTGAAACATTAGCAATCGTGAATAATTAGAAGGAGCTTACAAGCTAGCACAGATTGTAGCCCAAGGCATATTTGTCAGCAGTAAGAAATTCAATCCAAACCTTTGCCAGGAGTTCATAGAAGAGTGTTTTTTTTCATAGGCTAATGACCCAAAATTTACATACAGGTTAACGAATAATTGTTCCAAGAAAACCTTGTAAACCTGTAATCGGAATGAAGAGTATAAAGGAAAATGAAACTGTGTGCAAAATACTCATTAACAGTTCAGACATGGTTTGTTAGTAATAAGGGATGTGCATGATACAAATGAAGTATAAAATACCAATAATGTGATAAGCAAATATAAATCATGCCATTAATGCAGTATAGTTCTAAATATAACTATGGAGGCTTTGATGAAGTTGTTGCAGCCAAGAGCAACATACTTTACTGTTATTTTTAAATCACTCAGAAGACCCTGTGGATCAGAAGACCCTGTCTCTGACCTGCCTATGTTTAGACATTTTAATCACATTCCTATGTGGTAGGTGGTTTAAAGACAAAGTCTCCTTGGGTTTCTCCTGCTTTTTCTTCAGAGTTAATACTGCAAATACCCCGATCAAGCTTTTGCTGCAATCTTGTCGACAAAGAAACCTTCTATAAATCCAAACTTATCTGTCTTTGTAATATTAAATCGAAACACTGCATGTATTTCATATTCCCTTTTGGCAATAATACAGTTTTACAGCTAATGAATACCTTGTAATAATGGAGTAATATTTGTTCTACTAATTTGTCACATAGAAAGGCATAATGTGTGTTATCAAAAGCAAAACAAGAAAAATCCAAAGAGTTTAGCCAAATTGAATTTCTTTTGTACAATATCTTTTCACAAAGTCATCCAAATAAGACTGCACCTTGTGTCAGTAGCTTCTAGCATCTTTCTGTATCTATTTATGGAGTTATGTCTGTTTATGATAAAATAAGCTTTAATCCTGACACTTTTCAGGTTCAGAATGTAAGCCAATAGCCCTGGGGAAGTCTGTAATAAATGGTTTGATGCTCTGTAATCTCTGATCATCAACAACTGCAACAATGTTTATTCCTACAATGCCTGAAGAAATCGTAAAAAAAAAAACCCAACAAAAAAAAACAGACTTGTCATACTGAAGCTCTACTTGCATGTAATCTGTAATCTGATGCTGCTTTGAAAAAGTGCTTAAAGGCACGAGAAACACACTTTACTTGTATTTACTGCTATTCTTTTTCTGTGCTTTAATGGCATCATGAACCCATGTGGGTGGGATGCTCTGACACATACTGTATGTAAATATGTAAACTACAATGTGCAAAAAAAAGCTTTCAAAATCATAATTATAATGGTCACTAAGACATTTTTGACAATACATTACAACCAGTATGTAATAGGAAATGGAATGAGGCGAATGTGCTAATCACTAAGCCACAGTGCCCCCTATATATATATATACACCAGTAGGTCATAATTAATAATGTCATGATCATAATGTTTCTTTACTCTTAATTTGCATAGTTGCTCTGTTAAATGACGCACCTTTTAAATAGAATTAGATAACCAATGTTAACCAGCATAATGTTAATAACCTGTTTAAAATGGCTAATTTTACTCATAGGAGTACCATAACCAGCACAATTATGACTGATGTTCACACTGATGTTCACAGTTTGTATTGTATATTCGGTTAAACCCAACCTGTTAAACAGAATTCTATGATTTCTTCTATTACTATTGTATTTGAGTGCATCAAGCATGGGCTTGAGCTTTACAAATCTAGTTAAGGCCACCACTGATGAAATTCTGCAGGCCATGATGATATGAATTAATTTTGAATAGCTTATTATGGTTTCTTCACTTCTGTTTTCACATGATTAGTTGAAGCATGGAGTCAGAACTAATGTCAGAAATCTAGAGAAAGGAAAATGAGATGGAAGACAGAGTGGGAGAGAGAGAGAGATAGATAGAAAGAGAGAAAAATATAGTACGCGTTGCTCTCGTTTGAGTTGAGAAGAGAGACAGCACGGAGCAGAGTAGACAAGTGAACGGTCAGGTACGGAGGAGTCTGATACCATCACCTGATATCCACTTAAAGTAAATCAAACAGTGCTGTTCAACAGAGACAGTCAGTCTGTCGTGTCTCGACTGGGATTGAAAAGACTTTAATCCAGTACTCGGATACACATCAAGCTTTGAAACACTTTGACTATAAGATCTGCCCTAATCTAATCCTAATGTGATACCAGTATGTTTCAAACGATCAATTCCTTTCTAATATGGATGAGCAATAATAATAAAGGAATCATAAAAGTTGTGCTTATTAAAAGTCTTTAAATGAACCATGGGCAATATTTACTAGTTGGTTATTTGCATATTTTCAGTATCAGATGTAAGAAATAAAACAAACATGGCATCTGTGTGTGATTTGTGATAATGATGCCAGGCACGGACATGTGGAGCACAGGTCATGTTTACTCTCTGCTTCGTGCTTCATGTTTTGACTTTCATGGAAGCAGTATGAAAGTTGCCCATAATAAAAATTTCATGAATTAAGAATAGGAATGAGAGCTGCTACCCAACTGAGTGTAGGTATATTAAGTTCTTGGAAGGCTCCAATGATGTTTAAGATGTTTGAGAGAACAATTATCCTCATTTGTCCATACATACGTTTTTTCTTCAGTATACAATATAAACAGCTTAACAACATAACTATGACCTTACATATCCCAATTAAAAAAAATGTTCAAACCTGTAAACTAATAGTAGAAAATGTTCCGTGTCACACAAATCCTCTCTATTCACATATTTTGATCAGGGTTAATAACCATTGCTTATATTTACATTTTACTATGTGCTTCACAATACATATAGCATCAAACATGACCTCAAACAACATGCTCTATTGCTCAAGAGTTTTTATACTATATAGTAGGGATGCAACTGAATACAAATACATTATTCAGATTCAAGGTTCACAGAGCATCTGCTAGACACTAGAGATGTGCCACGGGATCCTCAAAGATAGAACCAAAAAGTTGCACAAGCAAGAGTTGTTTTTTTTTGTTCTTTAATGTGGTCACGAGTGAGTTGCAAACCAACAATGGTCCTTAGAAACGCCATGTTCACTGACGGTGGTTTTAAATTGGGCTTCTAGATATTTTAGAAAATAAAACAAATGTGATATTTTAGAAGATAACATGGACAAAAAAAATAAATTAACTGTGTGCATGGAATTAATAGCCCTTCCTACATCTCTCAAGCGATATTAGATGAGGTGTTGTCAGTGGCAGAATTCACAAACCATGTAAATGGTGCAAATATTTCCACTTTAATTTTATTTCTCACTTCATTTTCAGTGCTTACCAGTGTCTCTGTGTGTTCACCTTTACTATAAACTAATAAAACACACATGATATATACACCCACTCCCAGTATTAATCTGAATATAGACATGAATATGCAGTGTAGTACACACACATTGGTTTTCAGAGGAGATACGCAAAGTGTGTATCGAAGGTCAAGTTTTGAACCAAGTGAAGTAAACAGAACATTCCAGACTCTATGATCATTTACAATGAAAACAGAAAAAAAAAAAAACATTGTGTGTGTGTGATTGCACAAAATTAAATATCTCTGCCCCAGAGGCTTGTGTCTCGCTCAGTCTCAGATGAAAATGGCAAATGGCTTTAAAGCCAATCTCAGATTTTATGAGTTGTTGAGACTTTGTCTGTTTTCCCTCATTCTGTAATATTGAAAGGAAAAATGAAGGTATTGATTTTCTGTCTGTTTCTCTCTGTTTGCTGTATTAAAATAGACACTGAGGTTCTTGCACACAGCCCTTTTCCTGATTGCCAGTGACAGCTGATGTGTAACTGTACAACTCTAGCAGCTCCACGTTTTTACATTTGCAGAGGTTCACAAAGCCGTGGGGTTAAAATAGTTTTATTTGTAATACACCATTTAAGATGAATTATTCCGACCCCTTCATGACAGTAATATGTTTTGTATTCTGGAACCTATAGATCCCTCTAAACAATGTTTTAGCAAACATTTGGTATAATCATAAACATTGTCCTGTGCTCCCAGGAGACTATATTCTCATATCTTCATTTCATCAATATGACTACTGTTTGTGTTTGTAGAACGTGGAAATGTAAGGGGTGCATGGGGTCCGTTTTGACTCTGGTCAATCTTAGAGTTTTTTGCTTTGCCACAGTTGCCTCTGGTTTGCTCATTAAGGATTTAATTTTACGTGTATTTAATATTGCTTTCATACATTGTATTATCTTTATCTTGGACTATCTTATGAACGTTTTACCTTAAATTCCTTAAACCTTAATAAGTCCTTCAATTCTTTAGTCATTAGCATTCAATGCTCAATAATAAGAAATACAAATGCCTATTTTTTGTCTGTAAATGAAAAGCAAAGTAGATGAAGACATGATAGGAGCCAGACTTTGACGTGACCAATGCTCTACACTGTAGAGTCTACAGTGATCCTTTTCATTTTAGTTTGCCCTATGCTTCATTCTGTGCCGTATATGGCAACAGAAATGATGCTTGAAGAAATACAGCTAGGTGAAGGGCAGAGGAGCAAGTGCAAAATATTAAAAGAAATAATAACCCAGACTTTGGCTGGAGGTCACTTTGAAATCTCCCCAAGCAATTGTTCCAAAGCTGTATGTCTTTTTCTTTAAAAACACCCTTGAGATGAGCACCACAAAGGTTACAATGTTAAGGCAGCCAGTATTAATGGTGAGTCTGCTAAACTGAACTGTGTTCTCAGGGTTAAAACCTCCCCGAGTGACCATGGAATGCAATGTTTGAGGAAAATATGTGGCTCTGAGCCTTACATCTCTACACCATCTATACAAGGCTTTCTCAAGGTGAGGGCTGCCACAAATGCCACCCATTTTAAGTGATTTTTGGGTCCTGTCAAAAGCCAGTGCGAATTTTTTTTCTTGCCGTGCGTTCTCTCTTTGATTTCCACCATTCTCTCTTTTGGAGTCATAAATTGTTTTTCGCTGAATGGCTTCTCCTTGAGCTTGTGTTTTTTATATTAAAAGTAAGTCACAGAAAGTTTGCTTTGATGGATGCCCTTGGCATTTGACCGTGCTCTTATCTTGTATAAATGACTTTGAGGTAAAAGGTATTGTTTGTGACAAGTACGAATCAAAGCCTTTAACCTCCCAATGATAGGGTTTCTTTGAAATTCCCATGGCGCGACAGAATTGAGTTTAATTGTGTACATACCGTGGTTTCTGCATGTGATGTAAAGAGACTGGTTAAAACTGCCTTTACACTAACTGTTAATGCAATATGTTTACTGTTTATTACAATTTATTCTGTTTTTTTAAGTAGCATTATACTTTTTGTTTTTATTTAGTGAGCTCGGTTTAATTTTAGCAAAAAAAAATTCAATACAAATCTTCAGACCTTGACAGTATCAGTCTAGTGTATTGTGGAACCTTCAAGCAAACCTTATCACAGTGAGGCCAAAGGTTTTCATTTGTAGTCGTCAAAAACGATATTCTGTGTCTATTTATTTATTTATTTTATTTTGGCATTGCCAGACTTGTATCTATAGGTGAAGAATAAAAAAAGTACCTAAAGAGTATTCTTTTATATGATTCTGTTTATGCTCAAGTACATTTGTGAAAGAAATTCCCTTACATAAATACTTTAACTTCAGTAGTGCAGACAGTTTACTGCCTTCATCATGCTTATTTATTTATTTGTTTATGTATGTATGTATGTATTTATGTATGTAGGTATGTATGTACACTATGTAAGTATGTATGTGTGCATGCACAGAATACATAAGCAACATAAATCAGATATCATATTTATATAGGCAGCCAAAGCAAAATAAAATCAAGTTAACGCATAATAATTCACTTTTCTAGTATAAAATTCATAAAAACGAGTTAGCATACATTTGTGCTTTTTCATCCCTTGAAGAGAGTTTCACTTTTAAAAAAGGGCTCTGAAAGGATTCCAGGTAAAACTTTAGAAAACATGAAAGTGTACATTTCTTGATGTCATTTAAAAAAAAAAAGAAAGTATGTGCATTTATAGTAAAAGAAAAATTCTTTAGTTAAAAAGATCTGAGAATTAATTCCTAAATTAATAAAGAAATGCAAACAAACAACAGCAACAACACATGAAGCCTAATTTGTGTATTCCTTTGTTTATACTTTGTGGTTTATTTTGTAGTACTGATTTTATGCATAATAATTGTTTAATTATGGATATAATAACGATGCATGCTAGTTTAGCACATGGGAGAACATAAAGCGTATACAGTAATGTATTATTGTATACATATATTATTGTTGATGCCTTTGTTCTTTATTCGCCCCTACTCATTAGCAAACAAAAAAAATCATATTTCTTTTGTGGTTCATTATTATGGACCTAATATGGAGATATTGTAGTATGTTAATATGATATGGTACTTATATTTTCATGTATACCCTAGGGGCATTTTAATATCTTACTTTGTTGTGTATATTCCGAGTTGCATACTGATGCATATATTGAGTATTTGTAAAGTGCTGTATATCTTATTCATTTTGGGTTTTTTTTTAATCAGATTTAATAAAGAAAAGTTTTCAGAAAGCTAATCTAAATCCTTCTAATTCATACGTTCATTCAAGCTACAATCCAACACCAGGTTCCGTGCTGCAGTCTGTGTCTTACTGGCCAGACACAGAGGCAGACAATGGATCAAATTACTGTGTAACTGTCCTTCGGGGAGGTATCTAGCCCTGAACAAAGCCACACTAGACTTTTTAACTGTGACACTAACTCATTAGATCACAGAGGTCATTCGCCCCTTGCTCATTTAGTGACCAGGCCACCAATAAGGAACACTTTGGCCATCATTGGGATGGAGCAGCATGTCAAAGCAGAACTGGACTCCAATTTGAAAAGTATCTGAAAGCTCCAATGGGAATCTCGCCTCTGTCTTAGCTCTGTTTGTCCAGTGACCTTCAAGGGTGGGTCACTTTTTTTAAATAGAAATGCAATCCCTTGGCTTTTCTTTCTTTAACAGTGTCCATCCTAACTTGTGATTGAGGTGAAGATCAGGGACTTTATCATGATGATCTCAAGAGTTTTAAAGACAATTCGCTTTTCAGGTACTGCAAGTGAAATCGTAGTCCTCTAGAAAACAGTTGTGTATTTTTCTATACTGGTGCACTCTGTGGATACGCAGATAAGATACTACTGCATTCTTGATAACCTACTGGGGGTCATTTTTTTCATAAGAGGTCCTTTAAAAATGATTCAGTCAATGCAAACTGACAGCTATCTCACTGGTGCTGTTTTTTAAATGTCTGGCCTTCAAATAAATGAGCTTCATTGTGGAGCATTATGCATCTTTCATGTATAAGCTCAAGAGACATTTGTTCAGTGGAAAAACACCCCAATTTGAAGCACTCCTGGCACCTGTGATTGATTTTCTCTTGTGTGACTTTGAAGCAAAGCTGATGGCTTTTTTTTCCCTCCTCAACAAATGCAACAGCCAGATTCACGGGACAGCAGCGATCATTGTGTCTGGTTGAATATTATCTTCAGTTTTCTTCAAGGCAAACTGAAGGATGCCTTTCAGCTTCCATAACCATGAACGCAGTTTCCCTACATACCATGCATTCTATGCTGGGTATAAAATGAAAAAGGATTTTATAGAGCTTTGAATATCTGAATTGTGATTAATAGCTCAGTGAGATTCTTAATAATAATAATAATAATAATAATAATAATAATAATAATAAAAGACCTTGCTAAAAAATATCTTATATATCTTATTTAAACATATCTTATATTTGTAAGAGTGCTGGTCAGAACTGGCAAGAATTATTATAACCTATATATCAATATTTATAATAACAGTCTAAATCAAATCATTATCTTGCACAGACTCAGGAATTCTGTAGGATCAGAGTCAGCAGTATGATAAATCAATTAATCAATTTTGTATTTCGGTTGAAATAAAATCATGAACTAAAACCGAAACAGTTGTGCTGGAGGCTTAAAACTGGACAAGAACCATCAAAACTCTGCTACTAATGTGAGGGTGTGGAAGGCAATTTTATATCACAGGTTATGCACTATGGCAAGACTGAGCACAGCAACAATTCTGTCGCAAGGAAAAATGTTAAAGCTAGCCATTTTGAGGACTGTAGACACATTAGTTAACAAGTAAACTTGATAATGTGGATGAAAGTCACATCCTGCTTACTTCCACTTGGGTCCAGTAGTGCCATTAGCAAAAAACCTGGTGGAAACCAGTGGGACATCATTTACTGTCCAGAGAAGTCTTGCGAGAGGTGGTCTTTAAGGAAGAATTGTGACCAAAAAAGCAATACCTCTGACCTGGAAACAAGACTAAGTGACTGAACTATCCATGAAAACATACAGTAAGCTCTGGGGTGCAGAATAATAGCTGCAGGCAACAGTGAAGCATGGTGGTTTGTTGCAAGTTTGTAGCCACATTTCTGCAAATGGAGTTTGGGGAGGATTAATGATGACTGGAAAAATCCGGAAAATACAGAAATACATCATGCAATACTATCAGGGAGGGAGTTCATTCAGAGTGTGTGCAAATGCACCAGAATTGATCCTGTTTGACATGCAATGGGTGGTCACACCATATATTGATTTGATTTGAATTCCAATTCTTTTCATTTTTTTTCTATTTTATTAATTAATAAAACATAAACTATGAACACTTATTTTATTTTGGAAAGCATTCTTACTTTATAGCATTTTTCACACCTGCCTAAACTTGCATGAATGCAACTTTCTGGAATAATCACTGGCTTCTGCTACAAGAAAGAATTGAATTATCGTTTTGACCAAAAACTGGCACAATATTATATTGTTAGTATTCAGAAGATATATTGAAATTCTATGTGATTCTATGACATATTTTAAACAAAATGTATTCCATCTAGCAACCTCTAATTAGCATGGCATGTGACTGTCGGGTCTGTGCATTTTACTTGTCAGAAACTCTTCAAATGTGACTTATCATAACAGTGTTTCTTTTTTTTTTTTTTTTACCGGAAGACGCTGGAATATATTACGATATGTTAAATTTGGCTAAAAGAGCACCCTGTGATTAAATTTTAGCGATGACTGGTGAAGTTAACATTCCTACACTTGTCTGTAAAAGACGAATGAGCTAGCACCAAATGATCAAATCAAAATGGAATATTTACTTTGCCGCGAATGCAAAAAAAAAAATGAAAGTGATTTATTTGTTTCATTGAGCAGGTAAACACTTGGAAAGAGTTAGTACTTATGTATTGTTGTGCTTCTACATGTAGTCAGTGAGAACCCTGTGCGTTCATATCGGGTAGAAAATGAGCAGACTAAATAATCATTACTGTCTCCCTTCAGTTCACCTGGGTAACGGATAATTAATGACTAATTTTTGAAAGAAATAATACGATGTGATATGATAGATCATTAGTATGTGCCTTGAACTATCAACTATTCTATCAAGCAATTTATTATAAATCTTGTTGAATATATTAGCAGATATTTTCCAATTTAATTTCAAGAAAACAAAAGAGCACACATAAAAAATCTGTAGATAAAGAAGTTTAAAGATAAATTACACCAGATGCGTTTCTCCTGTGCAACAAATGCAACAATGCAATGTCCCATAAGTATTTTCTACAGGCTTAATCCTGGGTGCCAAAACTTTTTAAGACCAGTAGTTAATAAAAGTGTGTGCAGTCAGATGTCTGACAGATTGCAGTGCCTTGTTTCTGTATTGTGATATAATTCGTATAAGGATCTAGCCGCGTCAGTAAAACTGCATTTTATACCCATCCTTCTGACAGACAAGCAAAGATCTTCCAGTGACCCTAAGCCAGTCTCTTCTTTGTTGTACCATACCACAGTTTAACACTGACCCATCCACTGTGAGGATCTCTGTCTTTTTGACAGTGATAGATGTTGTGCATGTCCCAGGCAAGAAGCCTTCACAGAGTTACCTTTCAGAAGCAACAGCACTCAATAAGACAAATGATCATTGAATCAAAAGCACCTTCATGTAGTAGCCCAGAGTTTGATGCTACTCGGAGCTGCAAAATGATTTTCTATATTTGCGCTATACGCCCGATTGAACTTTCCCGGTCAGAGGTTGGTGTAAGATTAGTGGTCTTTCATATAGGTCTTTTCAACTTTGAAGTACCTACAGGATTTCATAATCCAGCCCTTTTCTATATCTTTTATCCTACACAGGATTGCAAGGCAGTGTGAAGCCTATCTCAGGAAACATTGGGCACATGGTGTAGGACACCATAGATGGGGTGCCATCCCATCACAAAGCACAATCCCACACACACTCTCGCTCCGGATTTAGAAACAGCAGTCATGTTACAATGATTTGAATTGGGAGAGGAAACTAGAAGCCAGATAATAAAATAAATAAATAAATAAATAAAAGAAACGCACACTCTTTCATATACACAGGACAGCAGAGGGATTCATACGTTTAATCTAAGAGGTGGAAAACTACTTGAGTTATAGAAGGAACAGAGAAATGGTTGCTTGATCTAATAGAAACGACACTGATACAGATTTATGTCATTACCTTGGCGCATCAGTACATTTATGGAATCACGCCAGAAGAGAATGGGTTTCACAGGGGGCACTCATGCGCCATCTACAGGTTTGTAGCGGATCTGATGTATACAATTCTCTTGGTGAGCCTAATAAAAAGAAAAATGTCTTGTTAAATTATTTGACTATTTATTTATTTATTTATTTATTTATTTTCCTTTAAACCTAGTAGCTATCGATGGGTTTGGTTGGGCCTGGGTGGGGCCACCCGTCAGTCAGGACAAACGTTTTCATAGTCTAATCAGCGTATTCTCTTACGATATTTACAACACTTGACCTATACAAATAAATCCTCACTTTAAATACATTATCCATATTACTTTCCGTTTTGGACTTTCTGTGCAAGAGAACCGTCCGGATTCGAGTATGAACGAATGTATGTATTCTACGCCCATGCCCACTCCCTCTTCACTCCAGGCACATTTCACAGAGGCACACTGAAGTTTATCTGGGCAAGTAAACCTAAAACCTGCTAAATAAGTGTTACAAAGACAGTCATCGCAGTTAGTGTTTGTGTTAATGTTAATTCACCTATTTCTCTATCACAAGCAGTGCTCCATTCTTCAGCATCGCCTTCCCTACACACCAGGGTACATATGTATGTCGTCTCCTGTGTAATCAGAAGTAAGAAAATAACCATTTTCCTACTATGTAATTGCCACTGATGTTTATTGCATGTGGTTTATGTGGACGCTAAGCCATACGACGCAGAATTATATACTGTCCGCTTTATATGCTGTTCCTGCCTATACTATTGCTTTAATGTTCATGTGAATTTCTACAGAACAATTCACTATGGGCTTGGTCTCAAAGCATCTTTACTGAATGTATAGAACAAAAAGAAAGTTACACTGATATGCCTGATGAGAGAGCCTGGGGTGACTGTGGCAAGGAAAAACTCCCTTAGATGGTAAGAAACCTTGAGATAAACGAGACTCAAAAGAGGAACCCATCCTTATTTGTGTGTTAACAAGAGTGTAAATATTAATCTTAAAAACAATACAAAACTTCAGAGGGTGAAAACAGCGTGTCATGAGCATCAGAGTGTGATTATGAGTAATGTGCTTTCTACAGTCTTATACAATTGTTTTTTTTCTGATGTTTACTCCAATATCTGAGAACTGGCACGCAGAGTATATGCACTCTTGTAATGTTTTTTTTTTTTTCGTAACGAATTCTATGATTGGAAGGACCGTTGCCTTAAATCTGGGATATACGCTGATTGTCATGTTTTACTAATCCAGCATTATGTAGTGTTAGTCACAGCACAGCTTATAAATACTGAGGTATTTCACTAAACAACAGCAATGCAAACTTATTTATGTTTCATACCATTTTTTTCTGAAATGGCCTCATTGTGTTTGGTTATTAAAATTCTCAATTGGACCAGAATTTACACTGTTATAAGAGTATACATGGGTTGCATGAAAAATGATGAAAGAAAGGAAAAACGGAAAAGGGACAGTGGTATATTGATTGCGTGTAGATAAAAGACTAAGAATCAGTGAACAAAAAATGTTGACCTATGGTTCAGAATTAGCTGAAAGTTAGTAGGCTGGTTCACAGCAGTTCATAGCATATAAGAGTTTATCGACAGTCTATCAATGTTGCAGTCGACTTGGACAAATAAAGCATGATCCAAATTTGAAAGCAATACTAAAAGTATTGATTTATATTCGCACATATGGCCAAACTGTACATTAATGATGTATAACAGCAATGAGTTCTACTATTACACTGGGACGCAAGCAACATCGTATTTTGAAGATACTGAATAATCATTGAAGTCATTTAAATTAATTAGCCTTGTGAGGATCTTTTTAAAGAGTGTCATGACTTATAAATCCCTTCTTTTGCACCCAGAGCGTTCACATGGCAAAAATCCATACCTAGCTAATACAATCTCATTTCGTTCTCTGCCCTGCCAGTTTAAATAGTCTATATTGAATTAACTCCATAAAAACAGAAATCGATCTTTCCGTTGCCCATCTTGATACTGCTTTTCGCACCACTGAACTCATAATCATCTCTGATCCAGGCATCCAGGCTTCAGGCCAGAAAAAAAAAAAAAAAAAAAAAAAGCTTTGGCCACCAAGAGTCATAGTTATATGAACAGATATGTGGCACTTTTCTTTTCTTGTACTGCCACAGTATTATACGTTTCTCTCTAAATGCGCATTCTGTGTATCCTTGATTGACCTTTCAGTAGAGTGCACTAACTAATTTCAGGGCTCTCATTTATCAGCTGGAGAAAGCAGTTGTGAGTAAGTGGAAGTGTGTAGATTAGAATTTAAATCAGTAAATAATGTTCAGTTTATATTTATTGCGACAAGAAACAAATGCGTTCTGAATAAATGAATCAATTTACAGTGACCAAGACACATTCATTTGTAATGTCCACTAGTTAGTGGGGGTCTCATTAGCTATGTTTCATTTAAGTTTCTTTTCTACACTATGTCAATCGTAGGCTTTTTAATAAATCAGAGGCATGGCAGAGAACAGAGGCGCAGTGGAGAAAAAATTAAAACACACACTTGTGAATTGATGCTGACAGTGAGTGCTGGAGGGGTATTTGATGTGGATGAAATATTCCTGTGACTGAGAAACAAGAATGCCTGAATCAAAGCAAACAAGAATAATGGAGCGGGGAATGACACATTCATTATTCATGATGGAGCTTTTGCGATACATTTATTTTTCCATTTACTCATTTATTATTTTTTATTTATCATCGGATCTTGTGCTGTGAGCTGAAGAGTGGTTGCATCTCAGTTTAAACTGTGTATCCTGAATGTCATATACTGCGGACTACATCAGCATTTTAAAAAGCACTCAGTTCAGAAGTTTAAATCTACATGAAATGCATGTGGTACGCCCCCCCATCTTTTTACCAAGTTTGTATTTTATTATAAAAAAATATGAATGGATTGGGATAGAGGAAATGTGACATTTTGTGATGAGAAACTGCAAACGTCTGGCCTCTTATTTTTACTGAAGGATGCTGGGAGCAGCACTGTTACTGACTGTGAAGTAGCTTTGCATAAACAACTACATTCTTTTATCACAATGGAGATTAATTTGAACGTGTACCAGTCGCAGTCTCTCTCACTTTTTTTTTTTTTTCACTTTTTTTTTTTTTTTTTTTTTTGGGGGGGAATTTATGTATTGCTTTCCAGTGGCAGAAAATTGCCCAAATTTGATGAAAAATGTGCACCCACTCAATCTTTTATGCATCAGTCATATGGGAGCTATCAGACGAACATAAATTAGAGAAATGCATGTTGAAGGCCTCATTTATAATAGCAAAAATAATCACAAAACAGTCAGCCCTCAGGGATCTCAAACACAATTTCCATTTGCTTCATATCCTTCATTTTTCTCCGCTGTCACTTTCTGTACCTGGCCCCTCTCATCTGGGGACAATCATTAGACTAATTAGCAGGTAATCAATGTTTAATTAAAACGTGGTTGTTAATGAAAATGACTGGTGGCGCAATTTGGAGTCGGCGCTTTACGTCCCTGCATTCTCATGTGAAATGGTCGTTATACAGTAGGAAAGTCTTCTACTGAATAGCAGTGTTTTGAAGAGTTAAGTAGCCTTATTGAACCCTTTCTGTGAATTAATACATGAATTGAATTTGCCAAGAGTATATGCCTTTAACAAAAAAAATTCATTTGTTTAGAATAACATATAAAGGTCCAGTGAAGTATCATGGTTTGGGATTTTGCTTCATTTTGAACAAATGCCTGAGTAAATCCAGCACATTTGTACTATTGGAAAATTACATTGAAAATAAAATGTATTATTAATAAAATGCCATACAACTGATTGTCATGAATTGGCTTTCTGACACTTTCCACAGCATCTTCCAGCATCTTGTGTTATATTTTTGATGCATTCTATCCCTTGCAATGTTTTATTTATTTATTTATTTATATGGACTTTGATATCTAAAATGCAAATGGTTTGACAAGGACATGAATTACAGTTATGGGTGCTCTTTATGGAACAGGCCTGGCATACTGTATGGGTTCTTAGTGATCGTTTCCTTTAATTTGGACAGAGCGTAATGAGGGGTTGTAATAAAACATCTGTTTTAGCAAAGTCAGTGATTAAAACTGACCTTTGAGTAAAGCAGGGGAGTGCTTAATGACTATAGCAATACACAAAAGTGAAAAATTAATGCATTATCAATGTAATTAATGTCTATACTGGTCCTAAAGGCATTATGCAAATGGGAATGAATCTTAATGTCTTCCACCAGATATCCTATGGTCTGATGATTGCCCATAGATTTTTACTCGCGAAGGCTCTTTTGTCAATTACAGACCCGGCCTGCTATAGATATCCTTCAAATGTTATTAAATTAACTTTGAGCCAGTGTGGTGGAGCTTTGGTATTAATGGTATTAATTGGTACTGAAACCAGACGACCCTTCTTTTAATCTTCTGGGGCTGACCAATAATGAAATATTTCTAATTAGTCTAAAGGTGTTGATTAAGTAGACATATATTGAGTATGGTGTTGATTAAGTTTCAATTCCAGGTGCGAGATTTATATTAATGTTGTGCATTCTATAATATAATAACTTATACAGGTAGATGTGAGGGTGGTGCTTTGCCTAAAATGATTTTAAAATTTTTTTATGCTATAATGTTTTTTTTTTTTAGAGGAGATGTAGGAAGTTGGCATTTTTTCATATACATAAATAAGAAATGGAGACAATAGAATTTAAGTGCTTTGTTTTACATGATGTTCCTAGTTTTAGTTTTTGTATTCGTACGTATTCTTATGTTTCCACATGATGTCAGACACTGCGTCTGTTTAAGTTATGTCACAGAGCATTTGAAACGTTATGGCTTTATGAACTCATAGATACCGATGCTTTCCTACTGTCTCTCATGTCTGACAGAGAGCAGGGTCATCCATCCCACCCAGAGAGCACGGGTTAAAATGATGAAGGGGATGACTGCCAAGCATGGGTCTGACATCTGACAGACAATCATCATTTTTCCTGAGTTAATAGATCATTAACTGATGTTATGCTTTTCCAAGGTCTTGAATTAATTATTTTAAGCCGAAGGGATTCTAGGATTTTTTTTTTCAAATATAACTTAATGATTTCTTGCTCTAAAATGCTGTACAAGATTTGCCAACCTGACATTAGTTATAATATAAGGCCATAAAAAATGACATAGAGCATAAAAAACTGCCACCACATTTCATTAAGAGTATAAGAGTTGCCAGAATACTCATATAATATTTCTCAGATAATACAGCATGGGTAAGAGTTGAATAAACAGCATTCTGGTTTCAGCACAACTATAATCTGTCAGGAATATAGACATATGTATACAAAGCCATTACAGATAGCAGATGATATAATGTGCTTAAAACAGAATTCCAGAATGTATCCTTTAGTTTGATACTATTACATAAACTGCCTTTTTCCACGAAAAGTGGACAAGCACTCCTCTTTTTGTCACTCTGGGTTTGAGAGCTTTCCTGGCAAACCTCAGCGTGGCCAAATGAGAGCTCTTTAAGCACATCCAAGCTCAAAGTTTCCTGCTTGGGAGACATAAAGGACTATCATCAAAGTGCATTTAATGCTCAGACTGTGTGGTCGTGCACAGGAACCTGTTGTAGCTTATGTTTGTGAAAGACAGAGATGGGAAGTATTGAAGTGCTAATCCTTCTTTACTGTATTTAAGTACATTTTTCTGGTATCACTATTTATTTATCAGACAACTTATTACTTTTGATCATTAAGTCATTATGTTTTTACACAAATATCTAATCTGCCTAGTAACATTTTCAATCCAGGCTCATTACTTTTGTTTTAAACTATTTGGTGACATGTCAACAAGGACAGCCTATTTATATGGATATCTCATTTCTTGTTTTTCAGTCTATATTTGCTATATCGTTGGCTAGCTTTCAATGCTACAAGAAGCAAGGCAAAAGGCAACAAGAAGTATGGCTAACATGAATCAGACAGAGGGAGTCAGTGACGTAAACATGATTGACAACAGACATTCCTGATCACCATCTTTTCTCTGCTTCTATACGGTAAATGCCAAGATACATTCATTCATTCATCTTCTACCGCTATATCCGATCTTCCCTCGGGTCACGGGGAGCCTGTGCCTATCTCAAGAGTCTATCGGCATTAAGGCAGGATACACCCTAGATGGAATGCCAACCCATTGCACGACACACACACACACAATCACACACACATTCATACACTAGGGACAATTTTATTAAGGTGCCAATCAACCTACTGTGCATGTTTTTGGACCGGGGAGGAAACTTGGAGAAAAAAACCCTGAGGCACGGGGAGAACATGCAAACTCCACACACACATGGCCAAGACGGGAATCGAACCCTGGTGGTGTGAGGCGAACGTGCTAACCACTAAGCCACCGTGCCTCGTCAGATACATTCATTGTGTTCCAAAATTTTAAATTGTTCTATATTACTATATTAAGATGATGTGAGGTCCAGTACACCAGCGTGACACTAAAACAAGTAGTACATAAGGTACACAAGGTAATACGTAAAGTTTTACTTACATGTCAGAGCCCAGATATCTTTACATTACTGGTGAAAAAGATTTTGCAGGCGTCAATGAAAAAATAAACAGAGAGACATGTGAAATGTCTGGGATCTGGCTGACCCAAGTAGAACAAACATATGGAGCCGAAGACCAATCAGCCTAAGTGATCCAATATAAGACTTCAGAAAGAGCTACTTTCCCCAGTGACTTTACAGCCACTAATGCTAACATCCTACACTAGAAAACATTCATCACCTAACTGCAAACCCTACAAAGCATGAAGAGCTGTTTATCTAACCGAAGATACACTGCAAAATAACTGACACCACAGTGCTACTGAATTCTGAAATCATAACATATAGATTCATTTTATATAACATAGCTCTGATAGCAGTTTAAAAGTATCTTATTATATTATCTACCTGCATAATATAATACTATTGTATGGTAACAGCTATATAAACAGTAGATATGTGGTGTATTATGTATATATTATATGGTAGAAAGATATAAACAGATACAACCCAGACTGCACTGATTTGCACATCTCATAAATCCACATTTTATTTACAAATGGATATAAAAATCATGTCAATGTATAAACAGAAGGATTACATTCGATAGCTGCAACATATCTCAAAAAAGTTGGTATTGTTGAAGCAAAAGCATGGAAAAGAAATAAATAAAAATCTGAAGGAACAACTAATTAGGTTCATTCACAACAGGTCATGGAAATTATTTGGTGTAAAAGGAGTATTTTAGAGAGTCAGAGTATCTAAGAAACATGGACTGTGGAACAATAATAAAAAGAAATGTTTCTTATCTCATATCGTCTCATCAAAACTCATCATCTACAGTACCTAATGACATCAAACTATAAAACGGAAAATCTGGAGGAATCTCTGTGCACAAGTGACATGGGCAAAAATCAATATTGGAAGCTCGTGATCTTTAGGCCCTCAGGCAGGACTGTATTAAAAGCAGGTAAGATTTTGTAATGGAAATCACTGCATTGGCTCAAAAACACCTTCAGAAACCATTGTTTTGAACAAAGTTTGCTGTGTCATCTATAGATTCAGGCTAAAACTTTTTCATGCAAAGAAAAAGCCATACATCTCTGAGCCGACTATTTAATCTTTTTTAAATGTAAATAAAACAAGTGGAAAACCGTCAGGTGGTAAGACGAATTGAAATTTCAGATTCATTTTGGTAATCATG